>JAVYIG010008054.1:0-93877 GCA_035222895.1 Strongylocentrotus droebachiensis
TATCAAATCCAGAAATTTGAGATTAGACGTGCATGTTTTTAATTGAAAAATAAACGAGGGTTTTACGGTATGAATTTATCTCATGAATTATTCTTTGTTATTTTCTCGCTTGTGTTGCTTATGCTGGTAGAAAGCGTATACACTTGAGAAAAAACAAAGTATTATCGTCATGGAAATTACGACAAAATAGTATAAAACACATCTCCTTTCAATATTTATACTGGTATAGTTTAAACTAAATAGCCATTATTTAATATGAAATTTTCCTGATAAACATCGTAAAACATTTGAACTTTCATAAAGGGTGATCAAAAGGGCACGTTTCGATGAATTTCCAACAAACAAACGAAATAAATCCCAGAGAAGTAACGAAAAGGAAAGAAAAGAAAAGAAAAACGAAAGGGTTATAAGATTTCCACGTGTCTTTACGGTCAAAAGTTTATGCGGGACATCTTTTTTAAACGTAATTTGTATATACTACATTGGTTTTAAAAGAGAGCTTTGAGCTGTTATGCCCCTCCCACCCCCCCCCTCTCTCTCTCTATATATATATATATCCGACAGTGCTTATAATTGTGACTCGAATGCAGTAATCAAAGAAAAGAAAAGCATGGCAATAGCGACATCACATCATTTTTAGATATACGCATTATTTTTTCCTGTTTTTCTATTATGGTTTTCCCATGGAAACGTAGTTTAAAACGTTTATTTGTAAATTAAAACAATGTCATAGGAAATTTGAACATTAATTCCTGTTAAATGGAGACAGTATATAGGTATTTCAAAGAAAGCGATAAATTCAGATTCAACGGCCTTCTGGCTTTGAACGCGCAATTTCAAAGGTTCTCAATTAACATTTACCCTTATCGCCATGGACGAAACATGGACATTATACGCCAAAATATATGATACTTGCAAGGTGCCTTATTGTTCTGTTGCGCGTTTTTTTTTTTTGCATTTCTATTTTATACATAATTTACACTCGATAAACATACCCTAGCTCGAACGTGCTAGTCCGACTAAGCATTCAAGGAAACAAAAGACTAGAATAATTTAGCTAAAAAGTGTTGTGTTTGTGCGATTGATAAATGTAAAATAAAATACATGAGTATTAGTGCATCCACATTTCAGCGTTTTCATAATGCAAGTCGCAAATCCTCAAAGCACACAAAGTACTGTTTGTAAGGCAAAACCTGGCACAGCAAAGAAATACCACGAAACACAAGCACAACTATCAATTTCCAATTGATGTGTACATTACAAGATACATGGATTTTAAATACAGTTTGTATATACTATATAGTGATATAAAGCGTGTGTTATATTGCGAACTACTAATACTGGTCGTTTCAACTCAGGCTCACAAAGTGCCTGATTTCCCTGCTTGAGTTACCCCTTTAAAGTCATATCCACCACCTTCGTAAAATACCAGGTGCCTTTCAATTAATAAAGAATGAGTTTTATGAAATTAGATGGGAGTTTTCTTTTCCCTTGAATAGTGCAGAAGAATTGCCTCAATTTGTGTTCGTTGCAATGACAGATGTTCTTTCGCTAAAGCAAGTCGTGACATTTTTCACTTTCGATAACGAAATTGATAAATTGATAACTTCGATAAAGAAAGTGTTGAGTAATCACTTTTAATGAAGATAGTAAAAACACTTTTGTCGAACAAAACGACAATTTACCACAAAACAAAGGTCAATATTCCCTTTACCATCCCACCCATTAAAGGCTTCTCCTGATGTCAGGCAAAAAAAAAAAATCGATTTGAAGAGTGCCACTGTGAGGAATTACCTCAATAATTGAATAAGACACTGGAAGTATTCGTCACTTAAGAAGGTGATATAGTTCAGCCATTGCTTTTACCCTCGCATTCAATTAAGCTTCGCACGTTTGCACTTATGACGTTGAGAGTGAAAGTGAAAAAGCTCGCCATTTTCTTTCTATAACACAACTCAATGACACTTACTTACTAATATGTAAAAGGGTACAGTAAGTATTGATTATTTAGTAATAACATTATTGTCATTCAATTAGATGTCCAAGCAGTTCAAATTGTTGTTTATTTAATTTATTTCAAATATTCCTTTACTCAAGTTTAATATTTATTATAATAAACTGTTCTCTTTTGAGAGAACATTATACAACAACAACAAAAATGGAAAAAAAATGAAATGGGCACTAGTCTTATTAGCATGAATACATTATGTTACACATCATGAACTTATCAACTTATCAACGAGATTTCCTTTAAGAAATATAAACTTTCATCATTCTTATGCTTTGTCAGATCCATCTCAATATTTTAAAAATCAATTTTTTCCTTCATCTTTCCTGTTTTCACTCATGTCAACCTATTCAGACGTTTTAAATCATCTTTAGGATGGTTGATAACGTACGAGACCATTAGATTCAAAGAGAATCGCACACATCCGGTCTACCCGTAAGACGGTATTTCGGGGCGGAAAATGAACTCTGCTTCCTCATCTTTTGCCAGACGTTGTACCTCTTCGGCAAGAGCGTATAGAGAAAGGGGTTGACGCAAGAGTTGAGGTATGATATGACAAGGGCGATGAGTCCGACGATCTGCTTAGGATCGAAGTTTTCAACATGTAGGACGGTAAGTTGGTAGACCCAAAATGGGGTGTAGCATATCCAGAAGACAAGAACGACCAGGAACACGATCTGCGCCACGCGACGCTTCGACCGTCGTACCTGCTGGCTACCGCTACGCTCCGACTTGACCTGACAAAAATGGGCCATGAGGAGCAGGTAGGCGACTACCATGATGATGGACGGGATGGCGAAGGTGATAAGAAACACGGAAATCATGTAGGTAGACAGAGAATCTTCACCGTTCAGCGTCCAAGCGCACGTGTTCTTCACTGATCCTTTGCCGGCGTGAACACGAGTCAATGCCATACCGACTACCATCGGCGACGCCAGCACCAGTGCGGACACCCAGATGACCACCACGATAAGGCGAGCGAAGCAGACGCTCCGGTACTTCAGCGACAACATTGGGTGTACGACGGCCACGTAGCGCTCGATGCTCATCACTGTAAGGATATATACGCTGACGTGCATGGTGAGGACGTCGATACTTAGAATCAACCGACAGCCGATGTCGCCAAAGAGCCATCCATCTTGGTTGTAATTCGTCAGCGTGTAGAACAGGCAGCCGAATATGTAAAGCAAGTCCGCGCCGGCCATGTTGACAATGTACGTGTTGATCGTGTTGACGTTGACATTGACTTTGTGTTTCCACCGGGTTTGAAGGATAGCAAGATCACCAAGGCGTTGGCACAGACGCCGATGATGAAGATGCAGAGAAAGCCCGCGATTAGGATGGACTTGAAGAGCATGGTGAATGATGTAAGGTTTCCTTTCTCCAGGGAGAATTATCGTTTCCTTTGACTTCAAATTAAAAGACAGCTAGTCACGTGTGTGGGACTCTGTCTGAGACTCCCCGCTAAATTCATAAAATACAAATCAAGTAAGATTGCTGTGTGCAGCGAGAGAATACTGAAAATTCTATTTTTCAACTGAAATGTTCACAGAAGAAAAAGTGCCTCCAATATTTCTTCGTAATAGAAGATATCTCCTTCTCTACACCCCATTCATAAATAAAAGGCACTGTAGGTTTTATAGCACCGCTTGTTACAGAGTTGATTCAGCCAATGAACACTGATGAAGAGATGAGGGTATGCATCGCAGGGCTAAAGGGCAGACAGAGTTCGACACCACGACGTCCATTGATACCATTGGGTAGAGCGTCAGTCATAAATCAAGTCTGTCCAGACGGGAATGTCAGTTTATTAAAACAAACCATTGCAAAATGTCAGCCAAGCCTTAAATCAGCTGCAGAAAAGCAAAATGAGGAAACTTACGGTTCAGTAACCGAAAACGTCGGGTCCTCCTTAATCAAGAATTCATACTCACGCGCAGACGCTGTCGATAATCACTTTCCTGTGGGTACTGTCGGAAGTGGAATCTACAATTGCTCTTTCTGGCACCGCTTTATGTCAGAGTCATTTGAATTGTACAGGCGTTGCACGTCAATTCTAAAATCGACGTTTTATATTGATTAGCTAGTTTTAATTAGTTTTGTAGTACAAATTAATGGGAGCGGGTAATTGATTTTGAATATTTTTCGAAGTACAAACTAATGTGAGAGTTCATACAATAGTGCGTAGGTATAAGTCATAATCATTGAATTCTAGAGATGCGAAAAGAAAGTGACGTTAGTAAATGACCAGCTCCTTTGCCACGAACTCAAACTTATTTTTGTTCAGTGTCCTCCAAGTGTATGCTTTCGTCATCAATTTGGTACATGAAGTAGCTTTTGTACTCATACAATTTATAGACTTATTTAGTTCAAATTCTGTATTCCCGACTTTTTCACCAAAATTGTAATTCCTAGAAAATATAGACATTCCCTTCTGTATACTGATTTCTGACTCCGGTGTCAAAATACATGCGTCTCATTATTGAAACCGTATTCATATGTGAACTTGATGAACATGGCGATAAGTATATTGCCTTGCACGTATTGATACGACTCTCATATCATCGAATATTCCACCTGTAGCTCAGGAATATGACTTGATGCTAATCTCCTTACCAACGAGCAATCATGGCGGCGACGACGTGAATTATAAAATCTCGAGGTCTCTCATTAAGTCAGTTCACGACACCATTTTTTGCGGATTCTCATTAATGAGATAATTTGAGAACTGCGTGCCGTTTCAAGATTCTCGTAGATTGATATCAACTCGTGCTTATGTGTTTTTAAATAAGCGATATAAATGAAGACGAAACGAGTTTTTTTTCTTGTAGATTTTGTCCCCCTCCAAGCAAAAACTTCAGTCGAATGTGATAATAGAAGCCAGTCGCAATTCCCAATAAGTAACTGGTTCGGAGCCCGGATTTACATACCTCTTCCTCCAAGATGTCTAAGTTGTTAGCAGTAACCTAATTCAAACGCAAAGCAGTCGCAAAACGTGCGACGCTTAACTAGAAAACTAAACACCGCACTTAATTTCGTCTTAATGTTCGTCGCATTCATCATCCAACGTAATCAAGGATTGAAATAATCTCCCATTCTCGTCGATAATACAAAGAATTAGTATTCGGTGAAATCCTTTTCTCAAACAAGGTTTTTTTTCTTCCTGCGATTGATCTTTAAAAGTTCATGATGACGAATCAGAACTGCATTCATCGATTGTGGATAGTCAACGAGGTCACGGAACTATATTCGGGTTAACGATAATGAGAAGAAAGCGTTAGAAAAATGATGGGTGTATGTCAGGTGAAGCTGATGAAATGCATCTCAGGTTGAGTTCACGATGAAAAGTTGAATATAAAATAACTTTATGCCCTAAACAATACATCCACGGGAGGGTGACTGATGTCTTCATCTTGATAATGAATAAACCATAGTCATTCAAGCTAAATGACGATCACTCTTTCATAATGGCGTGTGCCTTCAGAATTTCAGACGAACGAGGTCCGCGTATCAACCGCAGAAGGCATATGGTGTGAAACGAACACTTTGAATAATTGATAGAATGTATTAGACGGATCACTGGATTCTAATCGAGAGTCTACAAATAGTTGAGTTTTCTGCCGCCTCGGAGTCAGCTATTCTCAGCATCATATTCAAGGGCTGTACACGAGTTTCACCGAACGTGTAAGCAATCTCTCATCATGTCTTTCCCTGGCTCAGGTTGTCACGGAAACTGAAAAACGTATAGGAGTCAGTCCAGTTCGGCGCTGCACGCTCATTTAAAAATGACTTTAGAAGCTTATAAGCATCATGATATATTTACAAGACGTCGCGCGTTTGATGCGAACGGTATGGAAAGCGAAATTGCGCACGCGGAGGAGCCCACCCACACCATACCCACATAATTCATATTTATACGTGTAATGGAATAGAAATTGAAGAGGAAGAAGAAAGACTCCCGGTACTTGTAAGATCGGAACTTCAGGGCAGACACATGCATGTATATCATATATGCCACGGGCGTAGGAGAGATGCATCATAATGAAATACGTGTTCTTTAAAGGTACTATGTCCCATTTGCAGGCCAAAAAAATGAAAAGGTTAAATTCCAACAGCATTTGAAAGACAATACTAATTTAGAACTTCCCTTAAAAAAAGGGGGACTTGAAAATGTCTCTAAGTGGGAAAATAACAACGAATCGACTTAGGAGCTATAGAGCCAGTAAGTAACAGTCTGATTTTTCAGACCAATGTACCGAATTGTACCAAATGGTCGTACGTTTTATGCTGCCAAAGATTCAATCAGTTTAATTTTGGCCATTACAAGAGGTGGGTTATTGATGTAGACAAATGCTCATGTACCCTTTACAGCTCATTTTATGTATATTAGTACCAAAGATGAAAAAAGCCAGTCAGTGACTCAATAGTGTCTGACAGTGAAGTCTAACAAGTAAACGGGTTTCTTTGCATAATTTGAATATTAGGACAGTGCTAACGTTTAAATTTCACAGATAGGACATACATGACATATTCACAAATCCTGCAAAGTTCGACAGAATTCGATGTTGGCTGCAAAAGGAACATAGTATCTTTAAAGACAGCAATACAGACATATACTGCTCACGTTTTTGTCGTCATGCATTAACCAAAGCTAGCTTTCGTGTGGGCAATTTCATGGAGGGGAAACTTGACTGAACCCATCTAAAATTCTTGATTCTTGAGATGTAATTGCAGTCCTTTAACGACTTTACTAAAAAATAAAAAACAAAGATTTAAGATTGATCTTTAGTGTAAGTTGAAAGGCAAAATGGGCAGAATTCTTCCTCGTCTTTTTCACCTTAGTTTTAAATTTGACTTCACATTTGTGATTTGCTGATCTGAGGTAATCGTGTTTCTTTTATTCTATTCAATGGCTATTAATGCTAATAGTGGCTTAGTAAAACAAAGTTGTACATCATTTGAAATGTTTATGTTTTCAGAAGTCTGAAGAAGAATTTATTGTTTGTGCAATTAGTATGGCCTAGTCGCTTGATGAAAGCATTTCAATTTAAATTAATAAATTGAACAGTTTTTAATCTCTATGAAATATCTTAACATCTATCATTATATTGTTCTTTCTTTTTGAGGGGGCAGGCATGTCTTCACAAAGAGCACGAAACAAAGACTTTTCACAAATCAACTCAAGGACATTATCAATTCCCTTCAGTATTATTCCATAGAAACCACCTTCAGTTAATACAATTTAAATAGTTGAATGATGTGGCTATTGAAATTACCTAGGGTTGACTTCTCGAAAGGTTTGTGGTCGTGTATAATTCAATTGAACTTTTCGACTCGTACAACTTTAACGGTTCAACCACCTTTCTCCACATCATCTCAAATGATAATCTCTCCCGTTTGTGTTTGGGTATTCTTGTTTTAAAAAGACAGTGTGTTGTACTGACACTTCTCCTGATCAGAGCCATCTATACACAGAGTTTGGCCAACCCGACTACTGCTTTGTTGGGCAAGCACAAGACAAAAGAATATACGCTATATTGTGACCCAGTGAACCAAGTTGGCCAAACTCTGTATATAGATGGCTCTGATCCTGATGTACGTATATACTGCCATCTGCTGCTTACAAATTAAGTTTTTGAATTCCATCGCCCGATGGCTGCGGTGGCCGTCTCATTTACAAGGGCCAGCTATGTCTTTATCTGATGATTGTCATGCATGATGTACATGTGTATCATCATGCACCTCGCATGTAGGCTGCTAGACTAATATTAGTCGTTTCCATGGTGTTTATCATAGAAATGGCAGGGGCGGATCTAGCTTTTTGCTAAGGGGGGGGTTTGACCAAAATAATGACGATGCGGAGCATCGTCCACGAGCCGCGAAGCGGCGAGCCGATTTTTTTTTGGGTGTTTATTTGAACCCCGTAAGTGATGTTTTCCTGGCATCTATTAACACAATTTTTTTCTTTCTTTTTTTCTTTCTTTTTTTCTTTTTTTTTCCTTTTTTTTTTTTTTTTTTTTTTTTGGGCCGCCCAAGGGGGGGGTTTAAACCCCCCTAAACCCCCCCCGTAGATCCGCGCCTGAATGGCCAGGCTAGCGTGTACAAAAAAATTGCGCGTCCCGGTGTATCGATAGCCATGTCTCACAATGCATCACCAACTGATAACGCTTGCGTAATGAAAGTGGGTACATGAAATCGCTCTATGTGTACGCCTCCGTCGAAAGATGGTGCCGTTGCAAATACATTAAAGCGATGTCGGTAAAACATACTGCCTTTAAATGTAATTCAGGCCCCGTTTACCAATCTGCGTCATTAGTCGGCCGGGGAACCACCAAACACAAAACTGATTGATTTTGTTGTCAAACCATTGATCACTTGTTCGTTCTATCTCTACCTATAACCCTCGGGAATTCTGCCTTTTTTCACCCATAATGCTCAATAGACGGCTAATCGTGTCGGTTCAACAACCGCTATATTTCCTGATTTCTGGAAGAAAAAAACCCATCAGTTTGTAATATTAGATATCATTCAAGAAAACAATTCAGGGGAGAATTCACCTTTTTATTTAAAAAAAATGCAAGAAGCGACAGATTTGTGAAAGTAAAAATGTTCAAAGCCCTTTTGTTTAAATCCTGGTTATACCAAAGATATGAAATATATGCAGCAAAAAACAGAGCGTCCGTTCTTCATTATTCATCTGTCATGTCTTTTGATTTTCCCATGGGCTTTCGAGGAAGGGGGGGGGGGGGGGTGGGGTATACCTAGTAATTTTAAACTCAATTTTCGGGTAACCACACCATCTCATATTTAGGCACAAAGTATCTTACGTTGGGCTCCTTGTATCTCATATTATTATAGAATATGAATAGAATGTTATCTTCAACTGCGGACCGTTTTGATTCAATGATTCAATCAAAGTTAAAATCCATCGTCCGCCGCCGGTTTGCTTTTTTGAATTCTAACAAACTGCAATTGCATTTCACACTTAACCACAATTTCTAAGTAAAATTGTCATCAAATCTAAGTTTCTATCGAATTACGCATATAATATTTCCATTTTTATATCTCGGTTACTCTACGACCGACCAAAATTGTCGATAAATCAATATGTCCCTCTCCGGGAATGGAAAAGATCGCTCTAGAATTTCCAATAAAAAGCGATATGAAAATCGACATTGAAATGGACAAAAAAAAAAGAGAGAGAGAGAGAGAGAGAGAGAAAGACAGAAAGAGAGAGAGAGAGAGAGAGAGAGAGAGAGAGAGAGAGAGAGAGGGGATGGTAAAGGGGGGGGGGTAGACAAGGGAAAGGAGTAAATTAGATTTTAAAAATATTTAATAATAGTTATTTTAAATAAAAGGAAATTAACTGAAATGTAGAAAGTTGGTTATACATAATTTCATACAAATTTATATTCGCATTATTCTGTGAGGGCAGTATAGCTCGATGGAGTAGCGGTGGTCATGGAACCAACAGGCTCTAGGTTCAAGACCAAGCTAGTGCTCCAGTCCCGTCCTGCCCCCGCTCCCCCACCCCCAACCGACCCTTTATTGACAAAGTTCTAATCCTCACTAACCTCGTCTCTCGTTTTTTTAACGTTATTCTATGACAAATAATTGCCTTTTATCAGCTAAAGCTTTTTTGATGATTTGATCTATAAAAAAAATATTTAAAAAACATAAATCTCAATGACATTCAAATGTTTCAGAAGCCTTTTACGTCACCTTTCAAAATGTGTGACCATTGCAATGGCTTCCATGTTTTACGTAATCCGAATATAATTTATGTAGGCGTTGCAAAGGTATAGTGAAACAACCCTAAGGTTTATTTCTTGAAAGCCTTTGCAATCAGGCTTGAATTTCATTCAGACGAAAGAAAAAACATCTGAAAATAATAAGATTCTTTGAAAACGTGAGCAATACACCGGCTATTAATAATAGCACTTCGATAACTTAATGTTAAACTAATCAGCTAGGAGGTGGAAAATGTGAGGTAAGAAATGTAAATATAGATGGAATAAGCAAACAAAATCCTTTCCCTGCAAAGTCTCTTTCGCTTCGGGCGAAATTTCGTTCACCTGATTTCTACGAAAAAAGTCCCATATGTATCAGTTGAGGGAATCTATTTAGAAAAGGGAATGTATCTAACGGTGCTTCCGGGTCCAAGGGTATTTAAATCAAAATGCATCACCGGGGTATAGAGGTGTAAAGTTAGATATCAGTTGACGTAAGTACCACCCGATTTAGATGCATACGTCAAAAATAGAACCCCGTTTTGATACAGATGGTTCAAATATCTTCTTTATCCACCGGAGGACACTCTACTCTTTTGTCACCAAAGTAAGGAGCTTATATCAGCACTAACTCTCTATGGAATCGATGATGCGTCACCTTGTTTCTCTTACCCCCCCCCCCCCACCCCGACAATCGCTCTTTCTTTCTCTTTCTCTCTCTCTCTCTCTATGTGTATATATATCTCAGTCTCTCTCTTTCTCTCAGTCTCTCATTCTCTCTCTCTCTCTCTCTCTCTCTCTCTCTCTCATTCTATCTCTTTCTTTTTCTCAGTTTCTCTCTCTCACCCCCCTCTCTCTCTCTATCTCTCTCTCCCTCTCTCTCTCTCTCTCTCATCCGCTCTCTCTCTCTCTCTCTCTCTCATCCACTCTCTCTCTCTCTCTATTTTTTTAATTTTTAATTTTAATTTTGTTTTAATCATCTTCTTGTGAGACAATAGAGTTCAGTTCAAACTAGAATATTGAATACAATTTATGCTGATAGTTGTGTCCCTAGTCCCTCGATATACGACATCGATCCTGATCATCTTTAAAATGCATCATGGCTGCCTATATTGTTCTATCTGTATAATATGATAAATATTGTGAAATACATGACACTGTGTATATGGATTTTCACAAATATGATTTACAATTTGTTTAGCCTGTACCTTAAATTCTTTTATCTCTTAGAGGCATCGATGGTGTCCATATATCTCTTGTTGTTCTTTCTCTGTCCATGTCTCTTTTTCTGTTTATGTCTGTCTGTCTCTCTCTCTCTCTCTCTCTCTCTCTCTCTCTCTCTCAGTCTTTCCATTTTTAACTTATATCTTCATGATATAAATAATTTCTCTCTCTCTCGCTGTTGTCAACAAAGTATCATTTTCAAATTGTTTAACATGAAGTGTTTTGTCCATTCCTTTTAAGTACTGAACAATTTTACACCGCAGACATAAGGGGGGAAAAACAAATCAAATTACGTTGCCTGCATTTCTTTTTATTGTGCAATAAAATATTCCTTGCATACAAAATCCCGAGAAGGAAACGCCGGAAAAGAAACATCCAGTTTATATATTTCCCATCAATTTCTTGTTTTATTCTACGACTAACATCGTTTACTCTCGGCCTTTGCATGCATTGTACAGTAATAAAGTCGAATGAAATATATATGACGAAGAAAACTATATGACATTAAATCTAAAGGATACATTATATTCATCAAGAAGCAAAACATGTGGACATTTTGAGGTATGATTCAAAGCAATGTACTCAAATGAGTTTGGAAAATAGTGATAATATACTTGAAATGCATAAATTCTTAGGATCATAACACTTTCATTTATTTCTTTTTTTATCAAATTAACAGGCAACAACTCATTACGCGCGCTTCATATGCCATTGTAATCGCTAAGTGAATACTGTTTGAAAACATTACGGTTTCAATACTGGTTTGAAAACTGAACAGTTGGCAAAAATGAAAATATATACAAAATCTTCTTATTGTTATATACATATATAGACAAAAAAAATTGCCGTACATTTTTAATTCCTCAAATGATAAGACTAATAGACACTGTCAATACCAATATGAACATCTTGAACAAAGGCATTCGAAATAGAACATTTATGCATTCAGTTGCCTCTACGAAAATAATGTCATACAGCATCCGTATGGTACCAGAATTTAGAATCTCATTATCAATATAGAGTTGGTTTTGGTCGCGTTAAATTTAAACATTGGATACATGTCATTAGATATTTTCGGAACTAAAATTTGTAATAAAATCACGGATACATGGTGTTCGTGTACTTTTTCTTTTCTTATTTGTGATACCCGTTTTCAGAAGATGTATTCAATTTGGGGTGAATTTCGTTTATTCCTATACTCTAATAGAATCTTTAATATAAGGAATATAGGAGTCGACAGGTAATAAACTCTTTAATAGGAAAAAAAAATGTTTTCGAGACAAGGACTCTTTGATAGGGCGAAAACTATTCCTTTAGTATAATCATGGCAATGCACATGGAGAAAGGGCAATATGGTGTTCTTGGCTCATACATAAAACCTTTCTAAGCCCAGTTGGCAACTAACTATATACTTTAGCCTATGTAATTAGTTGAAAACGAGCTCTAGTGTTTACTGAATATGGGCCCAGATTTGTATAGCTACAGGAAGACTAGCATGGATTCAGTATCAGGGGCATGCCACTTTCTGTTCGGTGTAATATTTTTTCCCCGCGTAAAAGGCAGAATTTAAGCCTTCTTTGATTCAACAGCTTTCGTCATTAACACGTTTTGTGCACCCTACCCCCAATTTGCGCTGAGCAATTGATGTTATTGCTGTTGTGCACTACATCGCTGAGTCGTCTTCGTTGTCTTTGGGTGAGCTAGTCTCGGTTTCTGGAGGGGGTGGTGGTGGTGGTGTTTCTTCGGGTGGCGGCGGCATACTATCAGTTACACCAAGTAGAGGAGGGTGGGGGAAGGCCTCTTCTTCCGTATTCTCCTTCGGTAGGGGGCTGATATCAGCAGCAACAACAATGTTCTGGTAGCCGGAGTTATCTTCTTCCTTGTCGTCCAGCATGCCCTCGTTCGAAGCGACGACGGCTGCGTCAAAAGCAGCCACGGCGGCGGCCGCCTCTTCAGCCAGGCCCTCGTCGTCAACGAACCCGTTGTTGACAGAGGCGCCGCTATCAACCTCGTCCTCGTCATTGACGACGTAGTTGGTAACGTCGCCATTGGCTTTCACGGCGGCATAACCGTGACCGGTCTCGGCTACGATACCGTGCTTGGTTGCTTGTGTTCCTTGACTATCTGTGACTTTGGTGATGCCGTTGGCGTTGCGGTTGTCGCTGATCGCGGTGTAGGGGTCATCGCCTTCCTCGTCATCGTCGAGTGTGTGATAGCCAGGTTTTGCGTCTTCTGTAAAAATTAGTTTGTTACATCCAATCAAAAATGTATTAGATCATAATCATTCTACTGTCTATCGTCATATATATTGAGATACAAGTCAGCAATTGTTAAATCATCAAAGGGATAGGTTAAAGTGAAATTGGCAAATTCATGAGATGTCTAAAATCGTTTTAACTTATGAAGGAAAGGATGAATGGATAAAACAACTTTTACTTGACTAATATGGAGATATTTTAATTCAAAGTAACACTTTTATTACTATATCTAATAAATTATCTTTTTATTTTTTACATAAACCAAAGACAAATATTCTGTTGCTCCAAACACAGATTTAGGTTGATATCCTAAGGGAAGTATGCATGTCTCAAGATTTTGGGATACGAAAATACATGTATTAATACAAAGTTATCGGTTTGTACCGAACTGTGCACAATTATGCGGCTAATATATCTGACAAGCAAAACAAAACAAAAATAAAGAGTTGAAACAGGGCGGTTGGGGGGAGGGGAGGAACCCGTGGGGATCCCGTGTGATCCTTCCGTCCCTAGCCCGAATTGCGAAAAATGCAATTTACCTGCACCCTCTATGTCTGCCAGTTTCGCAGCGTTCATAGCGTCGCGTTTATTGACGGTGTAGAGTGACGCAGATATCACCATTATAAGGAGAGCACCGAATATACAGGCTGCCGCGATTCCGAACTTGAACGCGGATAATTCGCTCTCCAGAGAGTTGATAACGGCGATGTCCGGGTCCGAAGTCGGTTCACGAGCTAATAAGAAAGAGAGACATAGATAATGTTTGCAAAGTCAACTCAAGAACAGTTATACAGCCATATTGTATATCCTATAGAAATCATATAGGTGTGCGTAAAACATCATTGTAATATTCGTACATTACTTAATTCAATGGGTGGCGGAGAAGGCTGTTGAACTGCCTTAGGTTGCTTTTCCCGAAAGAC
The DNA here is from genome assembly GCA_035222895.1 of Strongylocentrotus droebachiensis. Classification (NCBI taxonomy): domain Eukaryota; kingdom Metazoa; phylum Echinodermata; class Echinoidea; order Camarodonta; family Strongylocentrotidae; genus Strongylocentrotus; species Strongylocentrotus droebachiensis. The sequence goes on from JAVYIG010008054.1 coordinate 14,144, forward strand.
TTTGCGATTGTCTTATCGAAAGTTTTGATTCGGGAGCCACATGAAAATAATACCCGTTGCACAAGATGCGTCATTAGGGACTTTTAGATTCGCACCAAGACAAAAGGTCTATGCACTGCCTTGAATGGACGTCATACGTATCAGTCCACGCAAATCTAAAAGTCCCTATTTATTGACGTAGACCGCATCGGCGAATGGCGCAGTCTTTGACGAGCCACGTTAATGTGACATTGTACACAAAGTGTACACAAAGTATACACAAAGTGAACGCATTGAACGCGTTGAATTTTGGGTGTGAAGGCTACTTTATTACAATGGATTGATTAGCGCAGGTAAGAACGCAATCAAAATAACGCCTCGTGTGCAACGGACATAGGTAAAGATCTTCGGTTTTTCCAACAAATGTGTTGTCCTTATACAGGAACTCAATGTAAATGCTGTGTATTTGCCTTTAAAGGGAAACACAGAGAGAAAATGAAAAAAGACATCTTTGCAAATAAATATTCACACAGTTCATACTGCTATATCGCCTAATCTAATCGAAGCGCCCCCCGGAAGAAACAAAAATTCGAGTGCAATCTCGAACTACCGAAGTTTCACCTGCCCTGGGCACTAAATCTAGAATTTAGAAAATGGGTTGGAAAAAAAGAAACCTTAGGCGTCGCTGAACTATTTTTGATGTGGGAAGGGGTGCCAGGCTGTTGGAACAAAGTTTCAGACAAGCTTGCAGACAATTGGTTTTCAGAATGTTAAAGTTTGCAGACAGAAATAAAAGGTCAACCCCTCCCTTTAATAGGAGATTGCGACGCCCCGACAGTAAACAGGCTACATCCCTCGAGACAGACAACCGACAACGGCCTGCTGACAATTGGTCTAAAGGTTCAATTGACCAACATTATCGGCCTCGCGTGGGCTGTTGGTCTACCGGGATGTTCCCTAAGCAAACAAAGCTACGACTCACCGATGTCAAAGTTAAAATCGGCTTTGAATCCTGTCATCGTTACCGACCCATCCGAAGAAAACATGATAAACATGTCCCGTCCTGTCGACTGGAACATTATCGTGGGCACGTTACTGCCGCAGTAACGACCCACGAGAGTAGAAGCGTTCAGGTCCGGACCATTGTAGAGGGCGACATAGTCGTATATGCAGGATGGGTGGGCCTCGATGTTCATCGCCCTAAAGTTGAAGTAAACTACCTGTCCTTCTGGTGCCTGAAGAAGAAAAAACAGAATTATTCTGAAATAAACATTTAAAACGATCACAAAGACTTTCAACAAACTTAAACTCATATCCTACAATAAGAGTGCATGCACGCTACCGTTATAGTGATGTGTACATGCGAGCGAGCCATTGCTTCGCTGCTTTGTGCATGCTTGCATGCATTCGTAATAGCAGTTATTGTTCATGCTCATTATGCTGTGCTGTGTCTCAAAATAAACTTGGCACGGGGGGATTTGGGGCTTGGCACAATGGGGATTAGCAATGTGGCATGATAAGAGTTAATAAAGGGCTTTAAGGGCAATTTCAATATCTCATAGAAATTGGTAATCAGATATTTGCTCCTTCAACAAAAGCTCCGTCTTTATTTCGTCAATGGTTAAGGATTCGGTTCGGTTTAGGGGTATACATAATTTTAAGATTAGGGATATGGTATGGGTGCAGGGTTGGGGTTAAGAATTCAGTTAGTGTAGGAAATTATCGCAAACAATTGTCGCAGGAGCAAGTCGTCGAACTGTGGATCGCAGGGTCCGCGGCTCGAGTCCCGCCGCAGCACTACTATCCTTTGGCAATACATTAATCTATATTTGCCATTTTCCACCCGGTTGTTAAATGGGTACCTGTAGGAAGGAATTCCTTGAATGCTTTGAGCGCCGAAATCAGCAGCATATTAGAGCCTAGTAATGTTGGAGTGCCTTGAGCACCTTGAATTGTGGATATGTGCGCTATATAAATATCCAATATTATTATTATTTCTACAACACTAGAAATCATGTAATAATTATGCTATATATCATAGGGTGATGAACAAGGCTACCAAAATTGTCATAAGTTGGCTTTTCTTAGTCCAATTGCCATCGTGCTATCTTGCAAAAGAGTGCAGGGTAATTCATTCTAGTTATTAAGGCTTTGTCAAATGTTTAAACATATTTGCTAAAATTCTTCTTGAGAAGTTTCCGCAACCAAGTTGAAAGGTCTTACCATGAGGTGTGTGGTACAGGAAACATCGTTAGGATATTCTGCAGGATAGTTGGGTGACGTCACAGCTCCTGGTGCCAATGTGTGGACTTTGTTGCAATCATAAACTGAAACAGGGAGAATGATAGCAAAGCACATAAGAAACAGAGTCAAAAAGATTTATAGAAAATGATGTCTTTGCTTTCAATGTTGGATTTTCTCTCGCTCACTCATCTTCTTGAAGAAAAAAAAGATTTTTTTTTTTACCCCTCCCTCAATCCCTCTGTCTCTTTTTAACTCCCCCCCCCCCCCCTCTTTCTCTTTCTCTCTCTCTCTCTCTCTCTCTCTCTCTCTCTCTCTCTATCTCTTTATATCTCTCTCTCTCCTTCTCTCTCTATTTCTCCTCCTTCATTCGGTTTCAGTTATGTTCTAATTTGTGCTCTTTTGGTTTTTGTAATATGTTTGTTTGTTTTCTACATGTACTTTTGGGGTGTTTTGTTCGTGATTTTTTTGGGTGTGTGTCTGTGTGTGCATGTGTGTGTGTCTACATTCAGAATGGTCTAGCAACCCTCTCTCTCTCTCTCTCTCTCCCTCTCTCACACGTTCCCGCTATAACATCTTCCAGGCACTCCCTCCTATAACAACACAACTTACTCGCTTCGTACTCGAGGAGGAATCCGTAACCAGACGAGTTTGACGTCATCATCTCGACGACCACATCCTCGGTGCCCTTGACCATAAACTCGGCTCCCATTGCATATTCGTTGAGGCAGAAGGAGGTCTTCTCAGTCTCGTTGGTGCCGGCGATGGACAAGAGCGCGTAGTCCATATTGACGTCCTCGCACATGGAGTTGCCCTCTACGGCAAGGATATTGAATTTGGTCGTATCGGCGCTCAAGCGGGGCACATTGATGGTCCACGTGTATCTCTGACTGTTTCGTAAAATGAAAGGATATTGGATGCAACGGAGAAAGGCACGTTAGTAATTTTGTGGATGAGATTATCAGGACCGAAAAGAGGAAGAAGGGAATTTTTAAGTACCCTGTCTCAAATGTCTCAAAACTTTAACAGAAAAGGGAATAATTAATTAATTGATTAATTAATTCACGTACTCAATCATTTATTAATTTGTTCATTTACTTATTAACCAATTATGCATATATTTATTTGTCTACCCCTTTTTTTTTGGTGATTTTATCTATTTGTATGTTTATTTCTTTATCAATTCATGTATTTGTTTATTCTTATCACTTTACTATTTACTTAATTGCTCATGTATACACTTTTTTAGAGGAGTACGAAAATTATGGGGAGGGGCTACCACCTACAGAAAAAGGTGTGTTACTGCAATTCTCACGAGCTTTTCTGACTTTGTCTTGAAAATATAAGTGTTGTCACAATATCTATCGAGCCCCAGCTGAACACAGAAGTACTTGGTCTAATTGTTAGTACGGGACATAATCTGCATAACTTGTGATATCTCTCGAAATCAATAAAAAAGGATTACAATATTGCTTGACTAATAGACAATTTGTTAAATGTTCAAACCCGATCATATGTATTTGATTATTAAGCCCCATCGCACACTGAACGACCTTATTACGATCCGATTTTGGGAGCACGTGTAAAATCTTATTAATCGAGGTTCCGAATACTTAGATAAATAATGACAATATTGGAGAACTGCAGGCTTCGTTGAAGGAACAAAACCTATTAAGGACTCTCAATCGTAATTTCTGTCGTGCGATCGTTTATGATTAGAAGCCTTTGAAGCCAGTATCGGCTTGTTATGCCAACTAGAAGGCATAATTTATTTGGACTAAAATTGTAATTAGTCAAATGATTTTTCAGCACTTCAGACAGGAAGGTGATGCAGTGAAACCTGCATATAAAGACCGCTCAAGGGAGACACGAAAAGTGGTCTTGACAGGCAGATGGTCTTTATGCACAGGTTCCTTTATCATATGTTTTAATAATAAAGCAATTTCAAGGGAAACAGAAAATGTGGTCATTATACATGTATATAGGTGGTCGTTAAAGCAGGTTTGACTGTATTGTGTAAATTTTCATATTCTTCGAAAACCAGATCACAAGAGGGCTCAAATAGTTTGCGGGGGGGGGGGGGGCTTCAGGTTAAAGCTTATATGTACTAGTTTATTTGTTTATTACCAATGTAACTATGTTTTGTATACATTTTACATTGTATTCGTTATTATGTATTGTATCTTGTTGGAAATGAAAAAATAAAAATGAAATGAAATGAAATGAAATAGGAGGGATTAGACCGCCCTGCAAGGTCACTGGACAGGTGGTTATCTCATCAACTCAGCTCTCATTAACATAAGAAAATGAGGATCATGGGAGACCAATGGTCACCGATTAAGCATTGTTTCTATATAGAGGGAGCAAGTAGCTATAATTAAGTAGGACAGTGTCGCTTTAATTACGAAAGAATTTGCTCACTTGTCAGGCTCAAGTTCGGCATCAAAATAGGACGGGGATCCGATCACACCTGCGGCCTGGTTTAGCTCAGTCCCGGGTTCTAAAATAAATGATAATCATTAAACAATTTCAATTATCGACAAAATAAAAAAAATCATAGTGTTTATGTAGTTTCAATTCAGAGAGGAGTGAAGAGAAAGAGAGAGAAAGTGAGAGAGAGGGAGAGAGAAAGAGAGAGAGAGAGAGGGAGAGGGGTTGAGAGAAAGAGACAGGGAGAGGGAGACAGAGAGAGACAGAGAGAATAACAAAAACTGATTATCGGCACGGACTTTTTTATTTCAAAAATAATTATTATTGTTATAATGGTTGCTGTCGTTATTAAAAAAAGTATATATAAATATCATTGATACAGTGCGCCCTCCCCTGTTGGCTACGCCCCTGCTATCACCATTGCTATTATTACCTTGCGACTGGTAGACGAAATGGTTAAAGGTCCTGTTGAAATCGTTGTCTTCTTCTACGGTTCCGAAGCCAGCCATGGCGAAGTCGCATTTAAAGGTGTCGCCGTCATCCTCCTCGGTGACATCGAAGGCCCGGCATCGGATGTCGAGGCACGTGTCGGCGCAGAGCTCCTTGGACGCCTGGTTGACGTCGGTTCTGGTGACGTTGGCTGGGTCAATGCGATTGTAGTAGAAGACATCGAACATCTTCATGAGTCCGTCTGGAGGAGGCCAATAAAAATTGTGGAAAGGCTCGTTCATGATTGAAGCGGTAAGCCGCGGCGGTTTAAAAATAACACAATAACGTTAAAGAGTGTAAAGTGCGCGGTACAAAGTTCCTATGCGTATTCACTGAGCTCTGTGTAGTGAGATACAGAACTATTAAGAGTAGGCTATTACACTTACGTCATCACGAAAAAAAAACTGTTGGATTGTACCGCGTCATATTTGTATGATGCCTAAGAGTGGAAGGGAAATTGCTTACCAATCGCATAAATAACTACTGGCGCTCACTATGCCATAGTGTTGTCAAATACAGTATGCCTATATACAGAACATGATGACAGATTGAACTCTGCCAGCTTTGAAATCGGGAAATCTACATCTGTTGACTCATGCACAGTTGTACTGAAATCCCAAATAAAAAAGTAAAACAAGAGCAAATCAGTCGATGGTTATTACATTATTTTATTCCTTACCGCAAAATTCCTCGTCCGTGTCATGGTAGCACTGTGGGGTACCTGAACACCTGTTACTGTCGGCTATACACTCTCCGCCTCGGCATAAGAACTGGTCTGGCTCACAGGTACCATCCTCTGTTGTAGATAAATACAGATAATCATTTAGCAGATTTAGAATTGTTGAGCACATACTGGAAAGGTTCTTTGTCTGCAATCGAAACATCCAGTCCCTTCCTTTTCTTCTTCTTTCCACATTGTGTCATTCATCTGTTCCTCTTTGTATCTTCTTTCTCTTTTTAATCCTCCTTACTGAGATTCTTTCTCAATACTAGAGGTTTTCTAATGTTTCCATACGACTATTTATCTAACTATTAACAACAATTGTTTTTTTTATAATTTTTGTTTCGAATAATAATGTTGACGAGAGGCATCTGTTTTCATGTAGCACTCATCAGCGTATGCCAAAAGACCAAACAGAAAGCTACATTTGGACAATTTTCCTGTAACCACAATCGTATAGTCATAGACTGTGAACACACGAACGATAGAATGTCAGATTTATTAAACTATAGTGTCAATGTGACCATGGTTTAACTTCATCCAAAAAGATAGGGATAGGGCCGTATGCATAAAAAGTAGCAATTGCTTGCAAGCAATTGCTTCAAGCACAAGCAATTGCTTGTCAAGCCAAAGATCAAGCTCAAGCAATTGCTTAAATCCGTATGCATAACATTTTGCTTGTGCTCAAACCTTTTGCTTGCCTCCAGCAAGCAATTGCTTACGATCTCAACAATAGCGACGTCACGCCGGTGCGAACATCATTCATGGGAGAACAAAGGCGGGTTTCGCATACTAGTAGTGTATTCAAATGTCAAATGCCAAGTAGTGGAGCGTGGCCTCCATGCTCTCCACCGTTGTCAGACATCCTCCCCGTTTTTCATCATGTTCAGGTATGAACCTGTGTGCTAACCACTCAACGTTCTCTTTGTCGAAACGGAATAGTTTCCGATAGGTCTCGGGAGCAATTTCTTCTCGATTTATTCTACTCCTGTACAACTTTGGTTTTTCTCTAACGAGCATAAACATGATGCTTAACCGCGAACGTCCCGATTAAGCAAGAGCTCAAGCTGCTATGACGGAGCTTGAAAAAACGTAAGCAATTGCTTATAAGAACAAGCAAAAGGTTCGTTTTATGCATACGTTTTTAAGCAATTGCTTGATCTTTAAGCAATTGCTTGCGGACATCAAGCAATTGCTTGTGCTTGCTAGCAAAAGCATTTGCTTGCAAGCAATTGCTTATGTTTATGCATACGGATTCAAGTAAAAGGCTAGCACAAGCAATTGCTACTTTTTATGCATACGGCCCAAGATCGTGTTCTGCATCTGCATATTGATCACGATCTCTTACTTACTGGTTGTCGGTTTTCCACCATTAAAGATGGGGCTGATCCAATCTTCGAACTCGGTGACCCGGGTGTACACTCCTGGGAAGCCTGGTTGAGCGCACCCGTATCCCCAACTCACAATCCCGATGAGATAGTACTGGTCCGTGGTACCGTTCTTATATGCCACCATGGGTCCTCCACTGTCACCCTAAAAATGGAAAATAAAATGATAATGGTTACACCGGCTCCACATACCGGGTCCGAACCGACAAACCGACGATTCGTAGCGAGGCAAAAATTCGATACGTTATAGAAATGGCCTAAAAAGTATTCCGAAGACTCAACGTATGAACCTAATTCATTTGTGTTTTTTCTTGAAGTGAATAGAATTTTGCTACAGACGTAACATTATAAATGATATGCACTGTTTTTATCATCAAATCGGGGCAGCGCCAGGAGCGTCACAACGTGACGGACATATTATCCAAAACGCACGGTTTTCGATGGACTAACTATAGCTAAATGAGGTTTCTATATTTTGATTTTCCTTTTGAAAATGTTGTGAATCATGGCGTGCTTTAGAAATGATCTTTTTTGTGGAAAAGATGGAATCATATCCTTGTGTAATAAAACAGTCATATTTAGTCAAAACTATACAAAAATTATTCCGATGAGTTTACGTAAAAGGGGAATTTTTCTGCATCTATCCAGAAAGCTTCTAAAAAAAAGTGCACTGAAAAGAAAGAACCACAATTTCAATGATTCAGCAAGAAGTAGAAACTGCTAAGAGATGATTTGTCAATTAAAAACAAACCTACAAGCATGCGAAAATTACTAAAGGCAACGAAATTGAAAAATATATCATGTAAATATACTGAACAATTCTTCGTTGTCTTTTATCATGAACGGTAGGCGAAAGACACTTGCAGTTTGTCAAGTACGTGCATAAATTCTACGTTCGCAAGAAAAAGTGCTGCGATACGTCATAGAAGAAAAATAAAACTACATTGTTGTAGCTAGAAATATTTAAGAATAAAATAAATCAATGGACCTAAAAAAAATAAAAAACGAGAAACATTTCATTGTTCAAAGAGATGATGACACAATATTAAACTAATGATTCAGAAATCTGAAAACTACAAGGTTCTCTAAAAATTTGTTTTGCGAGAAGAAAAAAATCTACATCAATAAACATGATTATATTCATATAAAAACGATCAAGCCCGTCTTTTTCAAACACCTCCGATGTATCAAAACACAAATGCAACGATTGATGAAATACCATGGCATCTGACTAGATGTCATCATATTATGCCTTATACACCAGCTCGTAGTCTAAGATCATCACACCAGCATCTTCTTAAGATCCCAAAGACACGAGTAGCTTGTAGTGAACGGGCCTTTTCATCTGCAGCACCTTGTCTTTGGAATAATTTACCATTTAATTTGAGAATTATAACTTTCTTTAATAGAGACCTTTAAATCCAAGCTGAAATCTTATCTTTTTTAACAATACCTGTACGTGGCACTATGACACTCATCCGAACTTTCTCGTCCAAACTTTCTCATTCTTTCTATTTTTCTTGTGCGCCTCGGAATAGCATTAATAGTTTAACAGAAATAGTTTAAAGAATATTTCTACCTGAGTCCAGATATTTAAAGAACTAATGATAATCTATTTGTTTAAATCTAAGATGCAGTAGAAGGACGTGTTTTCTTAAAGTATGTACAGTGCACTGAAAAATCTCTTAAAGGAAAATACCACCCTGATATTAAGTTGGTTTTGATAGAAGTAGAAAAATTGGAGAAACATGTCAGTGGAAGTTTGAACAAAATCCGATCGAAAATAAGAAAGTTATGAATATTTGACGGTGCACATAATATTTCGAGGCTCTCTCTATGTTTAACTATACAGAGATTCATACTTTAAGACTTTCTCTCCGCAAATGTTCAATCGTACGTGAACCATAGATATCATTATTTTTACATCACCCTTGTATAAAACAAATCTATTCCTTCATCAAAAAATGGGAGAAGTCGAAATTACGTCACAGACTTGCCGATTTGTGCTTCATTGATAACGACTTCAAAAGTTCATAACTTTCTTGTTCGTATTGTATTTTTGCTCTTATGTTCACCAATCTGTTTCTATGATCTCCTATGACCTACAATCAGAGTGCATTTTCCCTTTAAGTTATGCAACATTACATAACATCATTTTTATGCATGCTGACGACACTGGCTTGTTTACGTCATTTAAAAAAAAAGGACCAATCAAGAATATACAAACCGTGAATTTCTCGCCTTCCTCTGATATTTTTGATAACTAGTAAATACATAATGAAACTCTTGTTAAATGCCGAGAAAACAAACTACAATTTACGACACTTTTAACTCAATATTTTAAATCTTATATATAAATTGTAACATTCTAAATGCGATTGACTCAGTGATCTAAAGTCTTACACAAAGGTATGTATTCTAATAATTGAGTTAAATCCGAACCCTGATTTTAAAAAAAATCACGTTTAACAAAGAAAAAAAGTAGACCTCGACTAATCCAGTTTAAACTTAGTAGAAATGAGCAAGACCGTGTATACATTAAATGGACTGTGTCATGATGAGACTATGTGTCTTTCCCGTGGCCTGACTCGGGGCCAATCGGGTATAATACGACTGCGGACGACGCGACCGCAGCATTCACGTGCGTGCAACATACGCGAAACCGTTAATCAAGTCTATTCATTATACATGCAGTTGTCCAAAAGAAGACGTAGAAGGCGTTAGCCAGGATTTGCCATGATACACTCCCTTTAAGCAATATTTTTAGTATAATTACTATCTATATTTTATTTTAAAAAACATACAACCGAATTCGCGCCCTTGCCCCTTCAAATATACTCAGAATACTTAGAAACCAGTACATGAATTTTGTTTTATTCAACTGCTTTGTAAGTCATACCTGGCAAGAATCGATTCCTCCCTCTGCTACGCCAGCACATATCATATTATCAGTGATTTCACCCGAGTAGGATACGTTGCATTTACTCTGGTCGTAGATAGGAAGTGTGACCTCGTATAACTCAGTTGGACTTGGGCCTGGGGAAAAAAAACGATGTAACTATGTAATTGAAATTTGTTGAAACCGATTTGAAAATTGAAGTTTCATAAAGTATAACAACATCAGAATCAGAAATTGTCAGATAGGATGGGGCGAAATCTATTAGAGCAAAACAGGGGGCGTGGTTTATCAATCCAGATTTATTTATTTTTTCTTCTTCTTCTTCAATTTTTGCTTTGCGGCCTTTTTGCCAACCCCAATAATAATAAAAAGGACAATAATAATCATACTGATAATAATAATACTAGGCATTTTCATTGCGACGTCTGTCTATGATTTCTATGACGGACGCACACGTAAAAACGTAGATAAAGAAAATAAGAGTCCAAATAAAAGGGCGATGCGTTCATTTACTATTGACATGTACTATGGAATTTCATTTTAACTGTTCTGTATAAACGTAATGCTTTTTGATGTAAATATGCTCATGTTTATTCAGGGCCAATGGAAGACCACTACTTATTGGTGAATGAGCTACCCTGACAAAAGATTAGAAAGAAATAAATGAATAAAAAATAAAATAAAAAATTGACTTACCGCCTTGTTCCAGAGCACCCCAGCCTGTGACGACTGAATCTTCGCCGACCAAGAACCTCGACTCGTCGCTCTTCTTTGGCAAGCAGACCGTGTTCACCTCGTGGTCGCCCCAAAGGTTGAACGTCTTCTCCATCTTGAAGAGGGCGATGTCGTTGTCGGTAGTGGCGGGGTTGTAGTCGGGGTGGACGTAGAGTTCTATTGCCTGACGCATCTGAGTGGAGGTGGTCTCGTTGACAAGACTCTTGGAGCCCACCCTGAATTCGAAGATTTCGGGCTCGAAGATGATAGATCTGTTTGGGTTATTTGATGCGAGATAAAAAGATTGAATTTGAATTTATTTCTGGGCCCCGTCTTATAAAGACCATATCAATCGCAGCTTATTTGCGATTGATATCAATCGCAACTATGTACATAAGAGATATTGACTGCAAACTTCGATTGATTGGAGGACTTACATGTACGATTGATTTGGATCAATCTTCACTCCTTATAAGACACATAATTATATCAAGATTAAACTGATGTAAATGGATTGCAAGGTGTACCCAGGGATTGATTAGCCGGGTGTATCTGCAGTGGCGAATTTAGAAACCCGAGTGACATACCTTCAGTAAATAAGTCCAAAAACGTGCCCCCCCCCCCCCCTACCCCGAGTCTGGAACGCGCCGAACGTCAACATTTTTTTAATTTTTTTTTTTGCCTGATTCATTCATATTGACTGATTTTAGTCAAGGGAGCTACAAAGATTGACTTCAATCAAAGTTGTGATAACTTTTCTTTGGCCTTGTTTAACGTTAATGACCAAATCCAATGTTTTATATCCCTTGTCATTTCTGCCGCAGATTTTTCATGACAAACATTGAAACATATTTCTACAGCTTTTGGATCAAAAAAATCTGTAACTTAGTCATGATACACAAGACATGGGTATTAACACAAGAGAATATGAATCTTTTTATGATCATACTGAAACACCTGTTCTCAGAGTTAGACGTGACCTCGTGCCACACCCGTGACTGTCACAGCTATCTAACGGTTAAAGGGGCTGTAGCATGGGAAATACTGGTTGACGCCATCTACGTATTCTTTTTGGACAACTGCACGTAAACTAATGGACTTGAGTAATTGGGTCAGCGCGCTAGTGTTCGCAAAAAAGACCGAAGTTCTCCTCACGCTTCGGTTTCGCGTATTTTGCACGCACGTGAATACGTAGGCCTACTGCGATCCCGTCGTCCCTATAGTCGTATTATACTCGATTTTCCTTGAGTGGGCCTCGGGAAAGACGCATAGTCTCGTCATGCTACAGCCCCGATAAAAGATGTTCTAGAGTGTATGCATTGCTTTCTTCATCTCGATGAATGTCAAATTATATAGAAAGAATGAAGAATTATACCGCAATTAGATTTTTTTTGTTAAGAAACCTTTGTCGTCCACCTGGACAGAGTGGAGGTTTTATAAGATCTGTATTAAACAATACCCGATAAACGTATCAAGAAAAGCCAAGTCTGTCGGATATAAGCGCTATACACGAACCCATTTTAAACTGAGAGACATTTCCAGAGATTGAATCACCAGTAACACTTAGGAGGGGCAAACAAATCTTTTTGAGATTGTCATAATTATATCGAATATGATCCATGTTTAAGATGAATACTGTACTATACAATGCATGTAAAGGGGATTTGCTTTATTTTGCGATACTTCTTTATCTTCATCTAGTCTGCAAATTCAAACAGAAAAATGCGAGGTAAAAATTGCCATACTGTTTTAAAGTTATGGTTTAAATTTGTTTCTGTTTATATAATTTCACTGCTAAATTTAATGTCAGGTTTAGCTTTAATGTGTACGCTGTCAAAGGTTCATCGCTATGCTCCAGTGTGTGTACACTTTTCTGCGGAGCCGTACATCGATCATTGTTCAGATTTTCTGACTTATGTATGTTGAATTCATTTTATAGCACGAGGAAATTCGTACAGCAGACATGTTTTCCAGCCCTTTTAGTCTCCAGTGTTAATTATATTGTATAATCATTTCGAGGACATCATTTAGTCTTTACAAAAATATTATTTAATACAAAATATAAGGCAGAAAGTTGATTAATTCTCTAATTTTTATTAGAGAGGATGACATAATAATAATTATCAACAACAACACTTTCAAAACAAACAACCACATGTAAATTTAAAATTGAAAACGAAATACAAATACATTAATACAAAAACGAAAACAAAACAAAACAAATAAATAAACCGCGTTGGTTTACATAATTATATTACAGTTGTGTAGATTCAGGGTGATGAGGATATGCTCCAATCAAACAGGTGAACAAATGGGTTTTAAAAAGGGGGAAACTCTATAAAAAAAAAATTATTGTAATTTTCTTAAAAAACACTGTTTTTCTTGGTTTGTCTTGTTTTGTTTTGTTTTGCCTTTTATTTTGTGATCCCCATGGAAGACCAGTTGCACTATGCAACTGCAGCTGAAAATGGGCTATCTAACCGTCCGTTTATTATTATACACGAAAGAGAACAACCTTATGGAATGGGACTTACACGCAGTGAGCTGCTGTGATGATCCAGTATGGAGCAATGAGCGAAGCGCCGCAGATCCGGCGTCCGCCTCGATAGAAAGCTGCTTGCCATGGGTACTCAAACTCATCGGCCATCTGGCCACCGACGATCATGGAACTTCCTCCCTTGTACTGGAGGCCACATGTAGATTGGTCTATAACGAATGAAATGAAATAGACATTCAAATATATAAATTTATGATTAAATAAATATATATATATATATAATAGGCGTATAGATAGATGAACGAATAAATAAAAATTAAAAAAAATTAATGAACGAATGTATGATTGAATAAATAAATAAATAAATAAATAAATAAATAAATAAATAAATAAATGTGTAAATAAATACATGAAGAAACGAATGAATCAAAAAAATAAATAAATACATGAATAAATTAATGAATACATGAATGAACAAATAAATGACTAAATCAATAAATCATAGACTGGTAAGTTAACATGAACCAATAAATACTTTAAAATAAGTACATTAATAAATACAGCTTAAATGGTAAGAAAGGATGGTGGAGGCCGTGTTGTTGTCTATGTGATACGTCGCCGGAACGTGTCCCAACCCAGACATGAAGGACCTTTGGCAAGATAGTAATCTATCTTTGCCTCTCTCAACCCGGGTGTAGTCATTCCTTAATTGAGTGCTTTCAACGCCTTGGAAGGGCAATAATAATACTTGGCAGGTGCATTGAGCACCCCCCCCCCCCCCACCCCTTGGGATAGATGTGCGCAATATACTCGCTATTTTCAAATAAAATTAAACTTTCAAATATATAAGCTAGAACCCAGTTCAAATAGGGTCTGTTTTAAAAACTGTTTTACAGAACTGGATCAAGCATATCAAGATGAAATGAAATAATAACAACTACATATTTACCTTGCCACTCCTGTGCTAGAATTGGAGCTACCAAAGCTAGTAACAATAGTTGATGTATCCTAATAATCATGTTGTTTCTGAAAAATAAAAAATAAACATGTCTAGAATTGAAACAGCTTAATATTATTGTCATTCCAAAGCTAAGAGCGTCATCTACGCTTTGTTCCTTTGGAGAACAGGAAGTGTAAATTGCATTCAACTTGTTATGTTACATCACGAATGACTGCTGTACCGTCTAATTATTTCAAATACATTTAGAACAAAAAGAATCAAACGCAAAGGGGGAATACATGCAATTAGTAGTAGAAAAGTAACTTAATAGACATCCCATCCACACTCCTTACGAAAAATAAAAGCCAGTTGTACACTAGTGTTGGAGGGCACCGGACCCTACCGGGCAGAGCTGAGGATTGAAATGGGTTATATAAATATTGCAAAATTGTTTACTTTACTTGTATCAATGAGGACTGTGGCGCCATGAGCGTCCCTGGACGGTGTGTGCGCTCTATGGCCCGAATTCACAAAGGAGGTTTGTCGACAAACCGAGGTTTATGTACGTCATATGACGCGTTTTTACGCGTTTTTTACAAACCTGGTTTGTAAATAACAAAAGGAGGTTTGTCGAAACAAAAGGATGTTTGTGAATTCGGGCCTATAAGTTTACACTATTATTATTATTACTATTATTAATGAGAATCTGTTTTAATATAACATAATTATACAGCTCAATAAATGCATTTAATGTCATGAAGATAACATTGAACATCTTCCTTTTCAAGCACGCTACAGGAAACGTATGAAAAAGTTGAACTTTAGAAATGAGGCATAAAACACATCTATAAACTACATTAAAAACTTAATGGCGCTTGATCATCTTTACTCTCTAACATACAAGTCAATTATGGAGGAACACGCAAAAACACTTCAGCTTGAATAAAGAGAGAAGAAAGAAAACATTTAAGATTTGTATTTATTATAATGACGATGCATTTGTATTCAAACATGGGGTCTACGTCACTACCCAAAATGTTTTTATCTAAAGCAAACAAGTTAAGTTAGCAAATACTCTTGAGGTCGGAAACTTTGTTGGCGATTATACGGAGTGAACTTTGGACAATTTGCGATTATCTATGATAATGGCAGTAAAATCGTTAAAGAGATCTCACATAATACAATTTCTCAAGGGTATTGTCAATATAATTTTTCTGTCAGATTCGTGAATTGAATTAAGCTTATAAATTTCGATATAATCAAATCTCAAAAATAAAAAAGATGGTCGAGATGTATAGAAATGTTGTAATTGTCTTTCTCGTTAGGTAAAATCAAATAGCAAGGCGTGTGTTCTATATACTAAGATCTCTCTTTCTCTTTCTCTCTCTCTCTCTCTCTCTCTCTCTCCCTCTTTCACGCTAGCCATCTATAGTTCACTTCTCCTTGTTCTATTCCTCTTCCCTTTAATCTTTCGCGTCAGTGCCAGATTCTCTAAACCTCCTTTATGTAACAAAACAACCTAATAATCTCATCTCTGCCTGATCCGTCTCCCACCAAACATTTTCCTATTCACTTTAGCTCTTCTTAACACTTCCTCCTTGCTCCCTCTGTCTGTTAATTAGATCTTCATCATTCTTTCGATAAAACCCTACTTCACATGTCTCCAGGAACATCTGCTACAAATATCATAGAAGTTGTATAGAAAATATTCATACCGCATTTGTGGGGTGACAAGTAACTCATAAATTATTTCACTCTACTAATTTTCCAGAAGATAGTTTTATATTTTATGACTTTTTACGGGAGTTTGAAAAACAGATAATCATTGTCAGTTGCTAACACTGTATTTGTTTATTTTCTTTTTTAAATAATTAGTATTGGCCCATCATTGTCGGGCATTTAGAATCAAATGAGTTGTTTTTCATGGTTGAGACTCATTAAAGAGTATATAACTTCCCGAACGAAACTATTTTACCAAAATACATATCAATTCCATCACTTTTGATTTTTAAGTTCACGTTTTCACTTATTTTATAATTCAGATAAACGTATCAAAATCAAACATCAGATAATGATGGTAAATGCAATCATCGATGAGACCTATATTACCACGATTACAAAACAATGAACACTAAACACAACCCCTCAAAACAAAACAAAAACGCAATGAAAAATGATTTTAGGGGAACGCAAATTCTGTAATTTAGACATAAATGATTGAAGGAACTTCATAAAAAGCAGCCCTTTTAATTCGAAATCCTCTTAGTGGAAGATGGAAGATAAACATTGTATTTGAACGCTTAAAGAGTTACATAATAGTACGTGATACGTAAAAACCTAAAGAGGGAGAAAACTACACCCAAGCATCCCGTGCCATACATCTACGTAATCATAGATATTACGTCACAATGAGATAATGCGGCTAATTATAAACTTAAAATGGCGACAACTTGCCACGTTGGTTCGGGTTATTTACACAATGAATAAGCAAAATATTAATGTTCCGATTAATTTGCCATGTTGATTGACTACACATTAGTTTTCTGAATTGAAATGAGACAACTCCAAACAAATTTTCAGATGTATCATGTAATTAAAAAGTCAAAGTATGTTTCTTATTTTGTTCATAGCACGTTTAATGACAAAAATAGTTTACAAAGCTCATGAAATGATTCAAAAAGTGATTCAAAATTAAATATTATTAAGATGTTCAACTACCACTTTCTATACTCAGTACTATATACAAAAATACTTCCTTGTTGTGAGGTAAACAGGAACATGATTCTCCTACTACTTCTGATAAAGAGGACATGTCTAGTTTATGCAACATCGTTGTATTATATTGCTACATCGTTAACATTATGATTGGAATAAGGATGATTTAGGAAAACAAATTTGACACATTCAAATCATTATAATGTTCTATATTGTATCATGCTGACATAGTAACGTAATATGAGATGGTGACACTATAGTAAAACAATGTTCCTATAATATTTGTTGGTTTAATAATCCATTCATCCTCCTTTTATTTCTCTTTTGGTGACAGAGTATCTTTGTGGATGTGCCTGCATCAGAGCACAATGTAGGATGCTATATCATCATTATTGATTGCCTTTATGATTCATATTACATGCGCGTGACATTTGAACGTCGAATTCTCTATAATTGGAAAATGTATTAAAACAATAGCCATATTTTATCATAATAGTCATATTTCATAAATCATGATAAGCTTATAAATTATTTTATCTGGTCGAATATGAATCAATTATTATGATCATGGAATTCGGAAAATTCAGTAGTAATAGACACTTATATGATTGGTGATATACATGCACAAGGGGGCACGGGGAACTTCTTCTAACAATGATTTAAAACAAAACTATGATGAATGATGTTATCATTATTTAAGAAAAAAAGTCTTTGGGCCGTACACTCCAGGTATTTGCTCCTAAACCATCTGTCGTGCCAATACCCCTCCCCCCCACCCCCTAACCCCACCCCGTCTTCATATTCATTCCCGTAACCGCCCTTCTTTTCTCTCTCTTGAACTCCTGATCTCCAGTGTGTAAAGTCCTCGTCTTGAATGGATTTTTATGTTGATACGATGCTCTTGGTACACTTGGACATATTTCGTTTCAGATTACAACGATTTCAACGACTGCAGTGGGCATATACATGTACAACCCATTGTATCGCGAAATAGGAAAATTGATTTATCCAAGTTCAAAGGTGATGATCCTAATTTTTACGAGGAGACGTCTTATCTGCTCAGAACACTGCATGCAGTTTTGAGTACCGCCCCTCTCTTTCTCTCTCCCTTTGTCATTCTTATCCTCCTCCTTCTCCTCCTCCTCCTCTCTCGCTCGCTCTCTCTCTCTCTCTCTCTCTCTCCCTCTCTCTCTCTCTCTCTCTCTCTCCTCTTCTCTTCATCTATTCATATAGTTCATTTTCGTCTATACCAATTGTCTTTCTTTGCGATGAGATCGACATGATCCTCATAATATAGGGAGTAAAATGAATAGTGTCAATCACGATCACAATCAATCTGGTCAATCAAAAGTCCTTCAAGTTCAACTCCTTCCATTATCGAGTTGTTCAATACATAAATATGCCTACACCATATTAAAGACATGTGCATGGATTTGGTTAGCAACATATATCTACGGTTAGGTTGTTTTCAATATGCACTGTACAAGTGTACATATACTTGGATTCCACATAGATCAAGATGTGCCTCATACAAGCAGACTGTATGAATACATGCTATGTCACCACACTATACTTTATATAAAATACTATGAAATAAACTATGAGTATCCTCATCATCGTCACAAAATGAACTCTCACCACATCATCACAATGCGATCATAACCTCATTCGTACAAATCACAACAATCTTTCCCAACGATGTATTTTGTAACGAGCGGCGGAGGCTTACCTGTTTTAGTTGTCTGTCGTACGAAAAATTTGTATCTCAATGACGCTGTAACATTACACCGCTTGTGATGTTTCCCAGGCGGCTGGGATTGGGGTAGACTTTACCCCCGTTACCGTCGGGGTTATCACTTCAGGACTACTCCAAAGGCAAATAAAACGGTTAATTATTGATCGAGAAGGGTGATAAAACTATTATCGCAGGGTCGAAAGGTTCCATTGCAGCCTGGCAAATACAATTAACAAACAATGGAATTAATCTGGAGTTAAAACAAAGAACGCGCAATGCATGGTTATTTTGATACACGATTCGCATCATTATAGTATTTAGGATATTCAGATAGTTTGTTCAGGCTAAGCGATGAAATGTTATGCTTGAAAGTTTGAGCACAGAAATAAAAGCAGGCCTTTCAAATATCTTACATAATTACAAATGTTTTGATTAAGAACGATAACTTATGACATTGTACGTACAGTTAGCATGGTTAGGATGGGTCAGGATAACTAAGTGCATCTACGTACTAATCATACCGTAAAGATAAAATTATAGTGTTATTTCCAAAGTTACTATATTGCTCACTCATAGTGATTCTATTGCGATTTTTATCCATTGTAATCTATTCTTCTCTTTGAAAGTGTGTGTGTGGGGGGGGGGGGGGTGGTAGGGGTCTAAGCTGGGTCTAATTACCGATTTGAATACCATGCATAATACTCACCCCTGGCCATCCAATAATTGTGTCAAAATCAGATGTAAAAGTTTAAAGTCTCGAGTTGAAATATGTTTTCAAATCTTAAAGTAAACATTGCGGTGATGAATTATACCGTAAGACGTATTAAAACGCGAGATAAAGTGTTCGCTTCTGTTTGAACACGTTTAATCATCTCTAATATTAGATCTAAAAATGATAAAGTATGTCATCTTGTTTTATGTGCCCCATTAAGCATTAAATACTTGTTGACTTGTAAGAACAGGTGAATTAAGTGATCTTCTTGCTTATTCTATTCTAAAGCGCCAGGAGTGTCAAATACTCAAGTCTGATATGAGCGCTATATATACTATATACAAGAACCCAACATTATTAGTAGTATTATTATTAAATCATTTATTAAATTGAGTCCGCCCCAGGGGAGGACTGGCGACGGAGGGGGTTCCAATCGTATCAAACTTTCGAAGCCGATTTTCAGTCCCAGTCTGCTCGGCTTGAGTTTACGATGTGTTTTGAATGTGATGAGACAGGATCTAGTCCAAAATGTGTGTATGTAAATTAAGGAATAATCAGCCTTCAAAGTACTAAAACAGAGCCACATAATCACTTAATAAAAACGCACGGAAAGATTAAGTAAACAAAACATCATGGGCATCTTCGTTACTATAGTAACCATGGTGATGATAAGAGAACATAATTCATTTTCCCCAGGCTCAAAATACCGTCTC
This sequence comes from Strongylocentrotus droebachiensis, assembly GCA_035222895.1. Classification (NCBI taxonomy): domain Eukaryota; kingdom Metazoa; phylum Echinodermata; class Echinoidea; order Camarodonta; family Strongylocentrotidae; genus Strongylocentrotus; species Strongylocentrotus droebachiensis. The sequence continues at coordinate 34,317 of JAVYIG010008054.1, forward strand.
AACTTCTTAATCAAGTAACGGCATCGTAGAGAATTTCAAGAAATCAACTCAAACGACATTTTCTTTGCCCTTTTGTGTTGCCAGTAGACAGATAGAAATCATGTTCGGATTACATTGTAATGTCCAGACATATTCTAGTCACATGGAAGTCTTTGTCCATGTGTATTGCATCATAATTCGTTGACACCAGATTTGGTTGAACAACCAATTAATGTGTGCACATGTCTACATGCAAGCAGCGAACCCGTTGTCCCACCGAAAGATACTCCAGTTTGCCTTCATATCTCGAGGGTGACGGAATTTTCTTGGCGGTAGGCTCAAGGCACAGTGCATTTTTATTATACACGAGACCCAAATGGTGTCGAATACCTCATGAGAACCCACTGCTATGAACCGTTAGAAGGTGATGGACAAGGACTTAAGTTGCTATGAAGAAAGCCTTTGCGCTCGTCGTGTTATTTCCTTCGACAACTTTCGACAACTTTCGACAACCTTCGACAACTTTGCTCGGGCCATCTTCATCAGAGAACTATTACATCTAGTCTTTTCTTTTATTATTATTATTTTTGACAATTCAAAATCACTTATGTTTATACCTTCGGCTGTTGAACCATGGCTGAACCGATGAGTGTCCATTATCCGCCATCTTGGCCCTTATCTTAGCCCTTATCATAAGGCGTTTTTTCACGAGACTGCATACAGCTGTACTAGCTCCCATGATAACTAATGGTAATTATTTACATTACTGATGTAATACCATCAAGCCTACACACCCATTGAGCGTTGCACTTAAGTTACAGTCAAAATAAGTTACATAAGTACCTGAAAGTACGTTCCTTTTGCTAATTCTAAGCAATGTAAGATATTCTTAAATCAAAATGTGTTTACATTTTGTTGTTGTTGTTGTTGTTGTTGTTGTCGTTGTAAGCTTCAATCTCAATGTTCATGGTGCAAATGAAAATGTGTAATTTGTACCCAGTCGTGGTCACTGTTGTTCAGTATAAAACACGTGATCTCTTTTGTTATTGTTTTATTTTGTAAATAATATACTACACTTATTAGAAAGAGGGTCTACTTTGTGGATGTAGAAATTATATTACGATTCATATTGTAACATAGGAGTGCTCAAAAGTGACCTTCACTATTATAGAATAGTGACCTTAAATTGCGTAATTACTATAGGCCTATATACTTTTTACAACGTAAATATATCTAGGTTTATGAGCCCATTGTCTGGCTGTACGTAGCTTTATCAGTGGATTTTAATCCTATTTGGTACATGGCCTAATTTCCTATCACCATGGCATTACAGATGATGAATTAAAGTCTTAATCTCAATCTTTAATCTTATTTCTCCCTCTCTCTCTCTCTCTCTCTTTCTCTCTCTCTCTCTCTCTCTCTCTCTCTCTCTCTTTCTCTCTTTCTCTATCTCTATCTCTCTCTATCTCTCTTTTCTTTATATTTCCGTTTCCTCTTATTTTTTTCTTTCCGTCTTTCTCTTTCCGTTCTTTCTCTTCTTCTTTCATTATCTCCTTTCTTTCTCCTTTTCATTCTCTTTCTCTTTCTGTTCCTTTGATTTCTCTACCTTCCTTATGCCTCAATTTTACCTTTCTTCTTACATCTTGTGATGGTTATAATTATTCCTGACTGTCTCACTGAATTCCCTTCATTGTTTTTTATTTTTTATCCTCTTCCATTTCACAGTTCCTCCTTTCTATACTAATGTGTATCGTAATGAGCATTCTATTATCTTCGAGCGATACAAGCAAAGCAATCCGTTGCCTTGAAGTTTGACCAACTAGACAGTCTTCGGACATTGACCGTTACTTATAGTATAGTAGCCGCGGGTAATGACCCACTTTTTGAAGAAGAGGGACATTTTGAAGGAAAATTATATTCAAAGATCATTCAACACTTTTTGGAAGTCATAGGTATCCAAAATAAAAGTGCAATTCGGATTGCTGAACATAACTAAGAAGGGAAAAATCAATTTGGAATAGAAAAGTTTAAATGACCCAAAAATCTTTCCAATACAAGAGGATTTGATTTTAAACTAATGACGTATGGTTTCAGAACCTTGTTGCTATTTTGGCAGGGCTCTGGAAGTGCTTTGTAACGTGCAATATAAACAATCTACTTAATTTCTTTTTCTTTGGGTCAGGCGAAATTGGGAAGCAATCATGACTTTCGTTTTACTTTTTAAAACATTTATTACACTGGTATTTATACAAGTTCACGTTATTCTGTTCAGGGCTCTATAACATAACGAGTTGCAATTAATTTTATTTGAAGTTCATTAATTTTCCATATATACGTTATCACAAATATATACATTTTTAATATGTATAGTCACATAATAATCAAACATAGAACAAAGGGGTTGTACAGCTTGAGCTGACGTCTTCATCCTAAGTAAAATGAATATCATATCTCCTCTAAATTAATAGGATATAATTCAATCAATCATCACTTTACAATAAATCGTAAAATACAGGTAGATACACTGCACGGTAAGATACAACCCATTCCCGCAAGATTGGGGAATAATTGATTTTTACGAAATTGATTGTAAGTCCGTTTTGGGGTTTGGTTAAAGGGCACAGAAATCAGTGCATGGCGTATGCTTCACATAATGGTCTATAAGACCATGAAGACGCCCATATGCTTGCACAGATCAGTGCAATGGGGTAAGAAAACAATGATATTCGTCATTAGTAGTGGAATATTCCATATCACGAGGATGCTTGCAGGTTCATAAGGTCATATCTTAATCTTGTCCACCTTTGGAACTCGCTACCACCGTCATGGATTAGTTTGCGACCAGAAGGCAGTAAGTCCATTTTAATCACAACGGGGGTGGGTTGGTGAATGCGAGAGCAAAAAATGTATTCGTCATCAAGATAAATGGTCACGTGTTAGTAGAAACGCTAGAAATGGCAAGGTTTGAATGATCCTCAGATGTAATAATGACATCAATTTGACGATTTTTGTCTAGATCGGAACCTGCAAATAGATTACAAATTAATTACTTCACCTGTTACAAATAATTGTATTTCAATAGTCAGAATGCGAATTACATAAATTAGTTGTAGCTAGGTAGGACAAACGTTATGACTTGTCCTTTCTAACAACACGGAATGTATGCAATTCGCATTTTGTCTACTCAGTGAAATTAGATTATTTGTAAGAGGTGAAGTAATTCATTTGTAACGAGGCACTTAACTTTGTGCATTAAATTTGATTACATGCCGAAAATGGCCTATTGCAAATAAATAATTTCCAATAGCGACGAGCTTATACCTTGAATTTATTATATATTGTATTTTTATTGTCATAATGCGAATTGCAAACATATGTTGTTGCTAGGTCGGTTAACCTTTGTCCTGCAGTACTTTGTCCGAGTACGCAATTTGAATTATATCCGTGCTGACTCAGTGCTAACATACAAGGCACGTAACAAAGACCTATGCATTGAATTTGATTACGTTATGTAAATGGACTATTGACCTTTATCACTCATTAAATGACGTTACTCCCTTTTGCAGATAAGATTTGACATTTTCCATTTTGATATCTAGTAGCAAACTGTGCCAATGGCTTGTTAATGATGATAGCTAGCTAAACAAACAAACGTGACATGCGGAATATAATGTGTTTTATTCGAGTAGATTGCTAAGTGTTTTGATTCAACAGGGTGTTACCATCGCTGATAATCATGATTAATCATAGATACTTTCGCAAAAGAGGAAAACATGACAAATTTGTTTATTCAGTTTTACATCCGACTAAAATAGGAACAATTTATTTGGAATAATGTACAATTTGGAATTTCTCATATTTTACTTCAAAGAATATTTATTCATCCTGTTCATCCATTTTTCTATATTCTTATCACAAATCTTATCTAGAAAATATGACGAGTTTGACGAATTCCTTGGCCCCTACCCTATGGACAATAACCCGCTTCGGATGTTGTTGGCGTTCAATACGGTTCCGAATAATAACGCCCTCTAGTTGTCAGCTTCTGAAAACAATGAGATGAAGAGAGAGAAAGAGAAAAATGTATCAGTCCTTTTCATTCTAAAAGGGGTAGTCTTTTTGTTTATTTATATATATTCATTGTTGTTGTGATATTACAAAATTTATGATAGGTAACAAATCTATGATTGACACAATGACCCATGAAAAAAATGACTAATACATTATTTGCAATGGAGTCTTAACTTGGACATTGATAGATAAACTTACTTTTTTTCCACCAATATAACTAAAATTCTAGATATGACTACATCAAAATTTCTCTAAATAATAGCAGACAAGGACTAACTTTTGATAAATTGAATAGTGTAAGTTTGGTATTAAATTTCGAAAGGATTTTTTAATGAAAAGATGCTGCAGTTGATTAAGTTTTCCTCTTACCCTTTTTGTTGTGTCTGTATAAATAATATCCGAGACCAAAGCTGGTGCCTATGAAAATGGCCAGCAAGACTGATAGCACAGAAATGACGGCTATGATCGTAGAGGACATGTTCTCTTCTTCTTCTTCCGTACAAATGCATGGTACATCTGAAATAAATAGAAAATTTGAAATGTAAAATTATTCATTCAATTATTAATTGCATTTTCACAAGAGAGACAGGGACAGAGAGAGGAGAGAGAAAGAGAAAGAGAGGCGGAGGCAGAGAAAGTGGGGGAGAGAGTGCGAGAGAGAGAGGGAGACAGAGAAAAGGGAAAGATTGAGAGAGAGGAAGAGAATAAGAGGAGAGGTGGGAGGGAGAGAGAGAAACAGAGGAGGGAGAGAGAGACAAAGGGGAGAGACAAAAAGGGAGGAGAGGTGGGAAGGAGATAGAGAGAGAGAGGGGGAGACGAAAATTAGGGTTAGGGTTAGATGATGTGACCTCCTCTTACACACCATACGTCTATACAGCGGACTTGTTATTTCCCATTTCATCCGATATTATAATAAAATGTATTTTCATAGTGTCTGCGCTTTACAAATGTATGTATGGATGTATGTATTATTATTATTATTATATAATAGAACAAATGCCCCCCCCCCCCCAATAAACTAGTGCCCCCACAATGGCTTGAACGACGGACGCTACGCCACGCCATGAAGACAATCCAACTTACATGACTCCTGAGTTGGGGTGTTGAAGAACGATCGGATCCAGTCTTCATAACGTGTGACCCTGGTGTAGACTCCGGGTGAATTCGGATCGCCACACCCATTCCCCCAGCTCACCACACCAATCTGGTAGTACTGGTCGGTGTTATTCGATGGGTACGCCACTAAGGGGCCACCACTGTCACCCTGTACACAAACAATGGTGGAAAAAAGACAAGTTGAATAAAAATGGGGAGGGGGGGGCGGCAGCGAAAATAATGTTAACTTGTTCGTGGCGTTATCGAAATGTAGGCCGCATGTTTTGAAGATAACGCTCAAAATAATATCATGGAAAAAAAACACGACAAAAATAGCTTTGAGACTATAATACTTATTAAACTAAAGAATAAGAAATTGCTAAAAAAAAAATAACACTCAGGTGTGACTTGCAATGCCCTATATAGAACACCTTACCATAGGGCAGAAATCGATAGTTAAAAACTACAAAATGAAGAGAAGTTATATGTAATTATGTGGCGAACATTTTGTTAGTGGACTTGTTAGTGCTCGAAGATTTGCATTTATAGAACTGTTGGTCTCCCTCCCAATGTAGATTACATGTAAATGACGGCCCATGCCGAATCATCAATGAAATGAATTACCCGTGTCTACGGTATGGTATAAACTTACACCTCCTCCCCACAATAATTTTCACGTTACACAGGGCAATAGGAAAAATAACCTTGATCAATTATCAGATAGTACTCCAATACGCAGACATAATTATTTACAATAAAGACAGAAGCCCAAGTGATTACCGAACAAGCATCAACACCGCCCTCTTTCAGTCCTGCACAGATCATGTTATCGGTGACACCACCAACAAGTTCATCGCATTCCGTCTGATTGTAGATGGGAACAACCACCTCATTTAATACGTCAGGAAATTCTTCCTCTGTTTATAAACACAAACAAACAAAGTGATTAAATATTTTTTGTATATTGAAAGATCATGACATTCTTATTATATTGAATAAATCAGGAGGATACTATGTGCAGCCTCGTGTGGCACACTGCAAGTTGTGTTTTTTTAATTTTTGTTCTTCCTCCGGAACTTCCAACAGGTAGAAGTGGAGTTCATCACCATGCCGATGCACCACTGGTGACTGGAGCAATGGTAGGCAAACGTCTAAGTCATAAATTGGTGAATAGATCCCACATTTTCTCCTGGGACGATTGCTGTAAGTATTATTTCGTCAAAGATGTAGGGTTAGAGTTACGTTGAAATTGGATTTGGGGTTGGGTTTAGGTTTGAACCAGGGTTAGCTCGATTAGTATAGGGAATTTACTGTAATAATTATTTTCGCCGGAGCATTATGCCTCACAGTCACTTCCCATATTAAGTAATTATAAATAAATCAAGTTTTAAAGATACTTTTAACCCTGACGTGCATAAATTTCTTACCTCCATCCCAAACCAGCGTCCCCCATCCAGTCACTATCGCATCCTGTCCGATCACGAACTCATCATCCATATCCCCGGTAGGAAGACAAATCGTATTCACTCGGTAATCTTCGGTGAGTGTGAATGGTTCCCTCATCTTAAACAGAGCGATGTCGTTGTCGAAATTGTAATAATCTTCGAAATCGAAATCGGGATGGACGATGATTTTCGAGACCTGAAGTTTCTGTGTGACGTCAGTGTCTTTAGTGAGACTGGTCGATCCGACTCTAAACTCGTATGCTTCAGGCTTACACAGGTGACACCTATCACTGCAAAAGATAATAATCATTTACTACAAAGGGTTGAATTTGGGTCTTTGTCTGAATATTCTTAATTGATGATTTTGATCATTGATTTGAAATGTGTCATTACATGAGCCGATTTCGGTTGAGGATAATATGAACCAATTAACTTACGCTCTAACTTGTCAGTAGAAGACATTTTTGTGAATCGATTAATTAGCAAAGGACTTTAAAATGAGAAGAAGGATTTAAATGGGATCAGTAGGCCTATGCCAGGGGTGAAGATGAAGATGGGGGGAGGAGAGAGATTGGACAGGCAAACCAACAAACAGGTAGAGACAGGCAGTCACATTTAAATTAAAAAAGACAGGGGGAGAAATATTCGCATACTTTTTTAAAGGCCGTCTGTACTAGTTTGGCTAGTAGGGATTAGACCACCCAGGGTGGTCACTGACAGGTATGACTGCTATCTCACCAACTCATCTCTCAATTAACATAAGAAAAAGAGGATCATGGGGGACCAATGGTCACCGATTAGGCATTGTTTTCTATATAGAGGGAGCAAGTAGCTACAAGTAGTACAGTGGGGCTTTAAATTGAACTTCATTACAACTTAAAAGATTTTGCAGATAATATAAACATGTATATATATATATCACATGAACATATTAGAAAATAAAGAAATTTATGTGGTCATAAACTTACACGCAATGTGCAGCTGTCATGACCCACCACGGGTCGATCAGAGATGCCCCACAGTAAACGAACTCGCTATTCTTGAACATAGCAACCTGCCAAGGCCAAGCATACTCCTCTGCTGGTCTACCACCGATGATCATGGTGTTCATTCCTTTGTACGTCTTCCCACAATCATTAGGATTTGCTAATTAATGGAAGAAAAATGTTCAATTGCACAAAAATGTATGATTATGAAGAGTGCTTTGTATATTCGGCGACTCTTTCCGCCTAAATTCATGTTTTAACCCCTCCCCCCTCTCTCTCTCTCTCTCTGCCTCTCTCTATATCCTCTCTCTCTCTCTCTCTTTCCCTCTTTCCCTCTTTCTCCCCCTCTACCTCTCTTTCTGTCTCCCCCTCTCTCTTTCCTCCATTGCCCGTTGCAGTGGACATTGATATGTTATGTGTTCAGTTATCATTATTTAATCATGTTAAGATCTTAATACTGACTTAAGACTTTAAACCTCTCAATTTAGTAGATTAACAAAAATGATAAAACATTTTTATTTTCAAAACGGATCTACATTTATTTTTCAACATTTCATTTAAAGAATTGCCATAAACTGAAACTATTCAGCTTTATAGTCTCACCTTGCCAATTAGCTGCTAATGATGTAGCAATCATCAGAACCACGAGCATCAAAGAAACTGGCGCCATTATTTTATTTCTGTATTATCAAGATTTTGTTGTTGTTGTTCTTGACTCGAGTATGAATTCGACAATCTGAGAAACCGAGTACCAAAACTGTAGTGACATCAGCGACTGAGCTAAAGAGTGAGCATGTCGATGCAAATGCTTCTGCTTCTTCTGTACATTGCCACAACCTGGGAGACTATGATGTTTCCCTTGGTTAATGTTTATGATAGTATGCTAATGTTCATGTTACCTACATCAGAACTGAGATTTAAGTATGGACAAAATGTTTGTATTGCCTTGAAGTTTGACCACGCAGATGATGTAACTTATAGGCTTTCATGCGTTTTGGATTGTGGACGTTACATAGCAGTTATAGGGGAAAGACACCATTTCGGATCCCATAGAATTGAAGAAAATAAATCATAGAATTAAGAAGATCTTAAGATGAAATAGTTGTGCCACACGGAGAGATTACACAGGATGAAATTGATGTTCTTTTAAGGAATGATTTCGGCTTTGTAGGTCATCTCATCAGGAATAAAAAAAAAGTTACAAACAATGCAATTTCAGTTTTAATTGATTAGCCATCATTATTCACATTGTGGGCGTCATTGATTTTAAAAAACATTATTTTTCTCCTTCTTTTTTTATTTTAATGAAACAAACTCATTCATGTTATAAAGGATTCTTTTTATATAAAGACTTAATTCAATTTCTGATTTGTAAACAAAACATCGGTTTCAGGACGAGAGAAAAAACCCGTTTAATTTCTTCATCGACTCGCTTGTGAAGGATAAAATCGCAGATACTTAAATTCATTTTTATTCTTCAAATTTCTTCCTACATTAGAATCTTACATTTCTGAAGACGACAAGGAAATAATATAGCTTTCATGAAACATGTCTCAAGTTAGCAGTACATGCAAGAATTTCTTTATTGTTATCGTTCTCTTTTGTATCAATTTCAAACATTTAAATCTTTTCCACACAAATGCATTTATTGAAAGATATAGTTAAGCATATTATTATACCCATATATTATACCCATTAATCTAGCGATGGGACAAACTATCATCGCAGAGGTAATCTTGGGGCTAACAGCTTGCCGAACTGAAGGCGAGAGAAGATAGTACAGCCCCGAGATCACCGAGGCGGTGATAGTTTTGCCCACCCGCCAGAGTAAAGGAGCTGATTAATTTCTTTATATCCAACATCGACAATACTTTTCCACGAGAAGAGGAATGATGAATACAAAAGTCTACGTTTATTTATCGCAAACCATGGTCCATTAATTAGTTCCTATCGTATATGTCTATGCGGCAACAATGAAGAAAAAGAAAGACTCACACAATGTGATAGTTTTTATTATATCCCACATACTAAGAATCTTGCTCTACGATTGGTCAGAAGAAAATCACGTGTTGAAAGATAGTTCGCCCAATATTGATGAGAGAAGCAAAAAGTTCGTTACACGGTGTAGATAGTACTACTATCTACACAGTGCAACGCACTTTCACTGCAGATAGAGGTAATATCTACACAGGGCAACGCACTTTCACTGCAGATAGAGGTAATATCTACACAGGGCAACGCACTTTCACTGAAGATTATCCAAAAGCGCACTAAAACAGGCGTAATTAAGCGCGCATTACCAATGAGCGCAATTAAAGAAAACACATGCGCGCACCGTACCCTCAAGGGGTTGGGTTAAACTTAAACTTTTTTGGTGTGAATTTGGGCCTAGGTGTCTTTTATGTAGATGCATACACGTCCTTTTCTTTTTGTAGTTAAATTGTTTTAGATGTTGAATATAAAGCAAAGAATCACCTTTTGGTTTCAGGCGATGGCAAACTATCACTTCCTCGTCGATCAGAATGTATACGCTATCTTTCCTCAGCTTCGCTTCGGAAAGATAGCTACATCCAGATCGCCTCGGAAGTGATAGTTTGTCCCATCACCTTCACCAACGAACATCAAGATGTGTAATTTATTATTTGTCATGTGACATCATTCATCATTCAGACGTAATCAGACATATTATTAATAAGAAATTACCCGAATCATGATTTTTTTTCAACATAAAATAAACCGTCTAAGAAGTAAACTTTATTTCCTGATATTAAAATTGCATTCACTTTCTCATTGATATAAGTATCGCTACCGCATCCCTTTCTTAACAATAAGAACGAGATAGAGAGAGAGAGAGAGAGAGAGAGCGAGAGCGAGAGAAAAAAAAAGTAAGCAAGAAAATGTGATCATTTGTTTTATGATGGGGTGACCAAAGTTCACGAAGACTTTTTAAAATATTAGGAAAATGTGATATTCGATCCATGATTTCTCTTATTCTACAGAAATTTATTTACATGTAGTTTATTTATTACCAAATGGACTGAAAAGTTTGTTGTTGTTTTTTTTACTACAAATTGGTTCAAGGCAAAGATATCATACGATAACAATTTCCAGGCCCTTGTCGGTAGTTTCATACTTTTTCGGAACGGACGCAAACATCTACAACATTTCCGATCTTTTGTCAATATTTTCATAATTTCACACCCAATTCCATAGAAATTCCGTCTCTTGTGAATTGTAAGGTTCCTCTTTCATTGGTGGTATCGCTTTTCGTATTTTTTTTGTTGAAAAAGCGAACTAAGGTCACGCGCGAACTATGGTCACACCACCATACATGTATTTCTAAAGCGAATATAATTATAGGCCATATAGATATTTCTCGACCGAACGGTGGAACAGATTACAGTTATCATCAGTTACTTGTGTTTGGCATCAATGGTTTATGAGACACCTGTTTCTTCGCTGTAAGACTTTGCTCTGAGTAGTATGCGTTTATCTAATTTTGGACTATAACAACTGGAACAACGTCAAAAAACAACGCACTCTAATCTATGATAAATAAAGATGTGAAAGATAAAGGTATTATGGCTACCATTAGAGGAAATATTATTTATACTCCATTCAGATCATACCGAGAATAAACGAAACTAGGGTTTATGATCATGGTTTTTGACAGGGATTAATAAGAAAATACAATGAGAAACGGAGGCCCACATCAAGTTGGAACCATGTAGGCAAAGCTGTACACCGTGGACATGTATTATACAGTACATCTATTTGCATTACTCGAGGTGTCAAAAGTTTATTGTGTAATTTTGTTTCCTTCAAATCAGCTTTTGTTTCTTTGTGGGTTTTATTGGTTGATCGGTTAATAAGGTACATTGTAGTTATTTATTTAGTTAGTTACTTAGTTATTTTGTTTGTATGTTCTTCCATGTACATGTGGATTGGATTATCTCTGGATCAATGATCAAACTAAGGATTGAAATAAAAACGGAGAGAGGCGGGGGGGGGGGGGGGGTATACGTCTATTTTTTGTAATCGGTCTTCTCTCGCAAATGCATTGAGTGGAAATAAATCTGACATGGAGGCAATTGTCTTAATGAAGTTCTACCACTATTCACTTATTTATACAGACTCTATAGACTCTAATTTTCCATTTACATTTTCAATCAAATTTGTCTGCAACGTTATAGCCAGATGTCGAAATACCTCATTCATCATGGAAAACTGTGTCAAGCAAACCAAACTATGTCATATTAAAGCAAACCTTTTCCTCTTCGTTCGAGGAATACATGCTCTTCTCTTTGACCATGATCAACAATAGATTTTTTGATAACTTTTATGTAAAGCGCTGTGAAACAACAGTTAGTTTGTAAGAGCGCTATAGAAATGACTTTATTATATTTTATTGTATTGTTTTGTATTCTGTCTGTACAAACACATTCCGAGAACTACAATGACGACGATGGCAACGGCGAGCAATACAGATAACACTGGGATAGCTGCTGACTTCGATGAAGACATGTTTTGGGTTTCATCAAGAACGCATCCTACATCTGAAATATTGGGATGGAAAGATGTAATTAGTACATCAATTTTAGTTATTGGTCAATTTATCAAAATTTTGTCAATGAGCTATAATACAAATAATTTTAACTAAAATGATGTCTCATGAGATATACAGTTTTCTGAGCTATGGCGTCATAATTACGTTCCAATCATTTCCTACGAAAGATGTCATATTATTACTCGGCTAAGCAGCCCACAAGACAACGAGACCAAAAATTATCGGTCTCCCGGTTTGTCGGTCTAATGAAATGCCCCAATTATAGTCATGTTATACAGGGGTAAATAAACAAATTATTGGATTACCCCTACGGAAGTAGGATAAGCGACAATTTCCAGCCTTAATTGTATTCCCCTTTAGCAGACCAGTTTTGAATTATGAAAATTAATGTTCATTTCGTTTCATTTTTTCAAACCAATGTATCCATCGGCTTTCTGCGAGATGGCCGTTACTGCCATACATTTTACGGCCTTCTGCTTGACAGCCGAGAGATACATTATGTTTTTTTTTTAATGAAACGAGTGAATATTGCGTAATATGTCATAAAATTAGTTCAACATGTTCCGAATATATCTATACGAGTTCAACTTACAGTTTTGAGTTGGGGTTTTGAAGAATGATCGGATCCAGTCTTCATAACGTGTGACATTGGTGTAGACTCCAGGTGAACTCCAATTGCCACACTCATCCCCCCAGCTCACGACACCGATTTGAAAATACTGGTCGGTGTTACTCGATGGATACGCTACCAGGGGGCCGCCACTGTCACCCTACAAGGGTAAATGGGAAATTCGAGGACAATTCTCGCTACCCTAAATAGGTACGAAAATCTCGAAATTCGCGAGACGAGGTAATTTTCACTCTCTCGGGTCGTCACTACAACTTCCGGTATAGAGTCCCATCCCAAGTCACGGCCTTCATCCACCCCCATTTTTCAGGGTTCTTACGCTTGGAGTCATGAGCCCAGCACTGTGCAGCCTCACAAAAGAAAACCATCCTCACTGATGTCAAAAGACGCAAAAAACAACGAATGAAATGTTCAAATAAACGTTGAAATATTTGCGAAAAAAAAACAAGACCGAGCAGACGACATATTCGGTGCATACGCTATCGCGCCTAGTAATATAGCGCCTGCACAGGAAGCTGTAATGTCGAAAAGCTATCCCATAATGCAATGCGCGTTTTCAGGATTTTCCCCGGATCTCGGCAGAATCGCTATTTGGGGTAGCGAGAATTAAAAAGGACTAACCACATCCTATTTAATTCTTCTATTTCTTTGCCGTTATAATTTGAACCTCCTCTTGAATACTAAGGGTATAGGAATAACCATGGTTAATGTACATTATGATATTGCATCCGGAGCACTACCTCTCGGCCGAACATACCTTGTACGGAAGGCTGCATGCCCCCACCCCTGCCCCGCAAAAAACGTATAGCTCGACACTCTTTATTAGAGGGTATAGAATTTTTTGGGAAATGACAGGGATTGTTGTCCTAAACAGGCATTTATCGGGAGCCGGGTACATGTATATTGTTCGGGTTTGTACATAATAGGGGTTTTGCCCTAGTATTGAATATTGTACATTGTATTAGTACGAGTAGTATGCGTTCATATACTTTTGGACTAAAAACTTTAACAACGTCAAATAACAACACACTCTAATCTATGAGTGATACAAATGTGAAAATTGGGGGCATTATGACTATACCATGAGATGAAATGTTATTAACACAACATAATTTTTTGGTTAATGAATTATTTTATGTTAAAGTTCGAGATGATATATATTTACCTGAAATTTTCTGTGAATCTCTTGTTATTGAAGTCATATTGGATAATACTAAAAACATAATTGTTGGTGTAATTTACTGAGAGCTTAATAATCCCATTTGTGATTTCAATGAGAATATGAATGCTTGTCTTGAAGAAAAAAATGGAGATTATAACATTGATCTACTTAAATATAATTGGCTTCAATGCATTGATGATTTTGTAAATATTATATATAACAGCTTATTTCGCTAATTAATTGACAAACCTACAAGAATATGTAAGAAGTCTGTCACTTTGATCGATAATATCTTGACAAATGTAGTCACTAACGACATTCACTCTGGTATTTTCTATAGTGAGATAACAGACCATCTACCTATTTTCCAAATAACCAACCTCTCTATTAGTCCTTGTCATAGACCATCTTCATTTTTCCATATAAGGAAAACGGATCCTTTAAAGTTTAAGTTCATTTCAGAGGGATTTATCTGTTTTAGAATGGAATGAAGTATTTTTTTCTTGTGATGTAGATGAAGCCTATAATTCATTTTTTTAAACACATTTAAAACTGCGTATGATCATAACTTTGTAGTTCGTAAAATGAAGAAAAGAAAACTGCAACGAAAACCTTGGATAACCCCTTCACTGTTAAACATGATTAATAAAAAGTATAGATTATATAAAACATTTTGTCAGAAAAGAAACGACAGCAATGAATGCAAATACAAAAAATAGAGAAATAAACTAAACTCGACTTTACAGTCTGTAAGAAAAATAAAAAATATTTGTGTGATTTATTACAGAAGAATAGAAATAATGGCCCGAATTCACAAAGGAGGTTTGTCGACAAACCGAGGTTTATATACGTCATATGACGCGTTTTGACGCGTTTTTTTTAAAAACCTGGTTTGTAAAAACGCGTCGAAACGCGTCATAATGACGCACGAAAACCAAGGTTTGTCGACAAACCTCCTTTGTGAATTCGGGCCAATATGTCTAAAACATGGGAAGTTATTAATGATTGATTAGGAAAGAGAAGAAAATGCCAATATCCTAATTATTTTCTTAACGGTATAAACGAGTTAACTGATCATCAATTGATTGTAAATGAATTTAATTCTTATTTTTCTAGTGTTGCTACAAAACTAAAATCTGAACATATTCAGAAACCGAAATGCAATTTTAATTCATTTTTACGAGATCCTTGTAGCGAATCAATATTTTTTCATCCTACCAACGAAACAGAAGTTTTGAATATTGTCAAATTGCTCAATTCAACTAAGAGCACAGATTTTGAAGGAATAAATCAGTACATGATAAAAACATGTTATACATTTCATTGTTAAACCAATTGTTTTTATATGTAGACTTTCCTTTTTGTCAGGAAAAGCCCCCAATAATTTTAAAGTAGAACAAAATCATACCCATATTTAAAAAAGGTGATCCCCATATATCCTCTAATTATCGACCAATAACATAGCTCCCCTGTTTTTCTAAGATACTGGAGAAATTAATTTATAATAAGCTCTGTAATCATATTAATACAAATAATCTTCTGACTGTTTCTCAATATGGTTTTAGAAAAAAAATCATCATGTGGACATGTTCTAATTGACTTTCATGATAACATTCTCAATAAATTAGGGGCGGCGTGCCAGAGCCCCCATGTTATATATAATGTAAGATCACATTGGTTTGTGTTTATACGACCGTCTGTTTTTGTTAAAAGCTCTCTTAGAATAGGCCCCACTGAACGATATTAAGGAAGGAGACCCTAAAAAAAACATTCACTTAAGAGTGCAGGGACGTTTTTTCGGAGCCCCCACATCATATACAGTGCATAGTCACACTCATTTTTTTAAAACCTGAATACTGACTACTACTGAAAAGAAATTAATTTGAAATAACATTGATTTGGTGTTGTACACATGCCATATTTTGTACAGGACTTCTAAGGACTTACTGAACGATATTTGGGTTGGAGCCCCCAACAATATATACCGGTAATGTGCGATTTGGGGGCGGGGCGTCGTCCCGGAGGCTTCTTCTTGTCTCATTGTTTGATGGACTCGATTTGTCTTATAAGACAATGGTCAGCCTTTCAAGAACCTGTAGAGGCTCAGAGTCAACGGTCATCTTCTAAAAGGGATGCTTCGTTAGATAAGCAAAATGTCTCTGTGGCATCATCGTACACTTTTCAAGCCTGCCAGACTGACTTTTTTCCCTTTTTTCCCGTGCCATGAAATGCTGATGTCGACGTGTCGCAACCCGAATATGAGTGTAACATAGGAAGTGCTCGTGACTTTGGCTCTCCCAAACCACAGCTAGCATTGATGTGGAAGTATCTGTCTTTTTTCTTCCCCATACTTTATGCCACTCAGATGTCAGTTAATGGTTTGAGTCTTGAGGAGATCATTGAATTTGCTGACACGGATGACTACAACATCAAGACACTTTCCTATGGATGCCAGTACCTCTCTTTTCATGGGTAAACTCTGACTTTCTAACTGTATGGAATGTAAGTGTCCCACACAAGATATAATCTCTTGGTAGTCTGCAGTTGCTTCTCGAGGTATTGAATGAAGACTTCGTTGGCGTACCCATCAACGTACTGATGCCGATAACAGACAGACAGTGGACGATGACAGCTCCATCGAAGGCTTTACAGCAATATGCTGATGGTGGATCTGGTTAGTCAAGCTGCTCAAGGGCGGCAATGCAGCAGGTCAGACTTTGTACCTGGTAGATGAAGATCAGTACCGAAGTCTGAGAGAGAAGAGCGATGTAGAGTTGGCCAAATAGTGCTACATTGTTATGAAGCACTTTGATCTTCTTGACTTTCTTCTGAACTATCTTGCAGTGGAAATTTCTGAAGAAGGCCAGTGAACTTCTCTTGACTTGATCGTGGATTGAGTGGGTGCGCTCATCAAGCACAGTCTTGAAAAACTCGTGGTACTGTTTTCCTCTAGTCTCCTCCAGAGTGTGGACCGTGGTAGCAACGGCTCTGTCTGTGCATTTGCAATTGTCAAGCGTTACCAGATCATTAAACTCATCCGAAAATGGACTACCCGTTTGCCTGATGCTTGTAGAAAGTGCATTGATTGTTTCTGGAACGACTTCTGTGATGAGAGACCTTGCTCATGGTGCTGGAAGTTCTTAGGATTCTCCATATCATCTTCCGTAAAGTATTCTTCCTCAAACTCTTTCAGCATTCTAGCCATTTCTGGTCCAGAGAGCATCCATCATCTAAGAGCAGCAGGGTTTTCCAAGAGTCCATAGCGTCACCTGCACCTTTCACAATCTTGTTCACTTGCTCATGGGCCTTTTCAAAAGGTATCAAAGAAAGCTTGTGATGTTTTGGAAAGAACCCAGTGTGAGTGCTGATCAAACTCCTTGACAGTGGCTGGTAAAGACTTCATATTTCGAATGTGGACAGGCGTCCACCTGGAATAGTTCACATGGTCCAAGGCGAAGGACCTTCACATACAGTGGGAAGTTTTTCTCTCTGTGAGCTCTGACGAACATGAGTATGAGGGCTCCATATTTCATGATCTGGTGCGAGAACATGAAAGTAGGTCTCTTCTTCAGCATGTGATCTCTCCACTCCTTGGCTGATCGTTCATCCTTGAGGCCTGTACTTGGCATGAAAACCGCCTGCTGCAAATTGTTGAATTACAGGCGAGGGGTCATGAGGGGTTGCCTTCGATTGGTTGGACATTAAACAGTGCAAAGAGTGTGTTATGGAGCTCTCACACTCTGCCGTGTAGGCCTACCGTCCACCTGCCGGGCTATTAAAAAACAACAGAGTCCAGAACGTTGGGTTTTGAGCGAACTTGTCCCCGGCCGCAAAAAAAAAAAAAATCATAAAATTAATCTTTTCACCGTTTCGTTGCCATCTTCTGACCGTTCTCACCGGGCGCATACCGGTGTTGAACGTGCTTCTACCGTCTTCACCGCCCAGATTGACTTTTGTTGAAAATTTTGGCCGTTTCCATACCGGGCCCATACCGGGTCTCGAACGTGTGCACCGGGTTTGTAGCAGCCACCTACCAGTCACTTAGCGTCCCCTCACCGCTCGGAGCGTCCTGTGAGCGAGTCCCCGGACTGCTGACGTCATGACAAGACTGCCATAAATACCCCGATTTTTTTGCCCGTTCATCACCGTTCTGTAACGGGTTATGAGCGTGTTGTGAACGTGTTCATACAGTGTGACCGTTTTCATAACGTATTCATACCGTCCTCTTGCCGCTTACTTGCGGCCGGTGCCAGCCGGCCAAAGTTTTGAACATGCCCAAAACTTTCGCCGGGTCCAACCGGGTGTAAATAAGCGCCAACGCCCTATTAACGTGTTGCCCGCTTTGATAACGAACCACCGTGTGCCCTCGCCGTTCTCCACCGTCCGCAGACATTTTCGCGCACGGTGGCACACGGTAGGCCTACACGGCAGAGTGTGAGAGTCACTTAAGGAGGAGGGCTTTTATAGCTATATAAACCAGCCCTTCCGCATGCATCATGAATTATGAATTATTCCTTCTTTTATTAAATCCATGTTAAATATGAAAGAAAGTGATTTAGTATCACAATCCAATGTTTAAAAAGTTTTTAAAAAATTGGCATTGCAGTGTAGATCAGTTTGCAAGACTACACCCCACTTACCTTAATTTACTGTATGACCGTGTTCTGTTGTTATTTTGGATAGGACTATTTACTGGTAATTCACATTCATTCTACCCACAGAGTATGCAAAGCATCCAGGTAAAACAAATCAACGCGGTTATGTGGGGGCTCCGGTACAACGCCCCTGCTCCCTTCACACTTATGTGAATGTTTTTCCAGGGGCTCCTTCCTTAATATCGTTCAGAAGTTCATACAAAAAGCCCTGTCACAAAAATTGCATTTTTACAACAAATCAATGTTATTTTACCTTATTTCTTATTTGGGGGCTCTGGAACGACGCCCCCGCTAACAACACCCTTACATGGAGTTTTTGCGGGGGGCTTCTATCTTAATTGTTCAGTAAGTCTTTATAAAGCTCTGTACCAAAAATTGCATTTGTACAACAACAAATCAATGTTATTTCACCTTATTTTTTATTTGGGGGCTCCGGGACGATGCCTCTGCCCACCACACCTCTATTTAAAAGTTTTGCCGGGGGCTCCTACCCTAGTATCGTTCAATAGGTCCTAAGGAATCCCTGTACCAAAAATGGCGCTTTTAACCGGCCGGTAACGATAATCGATAAATTTGACGCTAAGCAACCTGGCTGATTGCTTGGGAATGGTTAAGTGAGAATTTAAGTGATCGTATTCAATTCACATCATACAACACCTTTATTTCTGGCAGAGAGAGGATCCAGTATCGAGTCCCATAGGGCTCCATACCGGATCCTCTCCTATTTTTAATTTACATAAATGACCTTAGTTCTGCTTCATCTTTTTTCATTTTGTCTTATTTGCTGACGACACAAACCTGGTTGCATCTCATAATGATTTTGATAAATTAATGTCAGAAGTAAATAAGAATTAGAAAAGGTTATTGAATATTTTAATGCTAATGAATTGATTATAAATTATGACAAAACAAGTGTACTTTATTTTCATAATAAAACTAATCCTTGCAATATCAATGATGTACAAATATCTTTAAACAATATAAATTTGAACGTGTGCTCTTCTGTTAAATTTCTTGGTATCCTTTTGGATGACACTTTATCTTTTCAGGATAATCGATTGTATATAACTAACAAAATATCTAAAAACATTGGTGTTCTTTGTAAATTATGTGTATTTCTGCCTGAAAAAGTATTGTTTATGTTGTTTACTAACTTTGCCTTATTTACATTACTGTAATATCACATGGGCCGGTGTGGGAACAACTAGACTAGAACCTCTCTATACATTTCAAAAGAAAGCTTTATACATTTTGTACAAACTCCCATTATCAAGCTCATTCACGTCCCCTATTTTTCGCTTAAGAACACTCAATATTTATGATAAACATAAAATTCAAAGTGCTTTTATGATGCATACTGTTTATAATAATTATGTACCTAAAAGAGTTTGTCATATGTTTATCCTAAATAAATCTGTTCATTCATATAATACTCGTTCCTGTATCAGATATCATTATCCAAAGGTCTCTACCCAGTTAATGCTTTACTGTTTTAGACATAATGGTCCCCCATTGGAATGAATTAACTGATAAAATAACATTATGCACAACTATAATCCTTTAAGGTTCTATTGAAGACTTGTTGGTCTCTTTCTGTTACCTTGTTTTACCTTGCAATGTACCATGCATGTGTGTGTGCGTGTGTGTGTGCGTGTGTGTGTGTTTGTGTGTGTGTGTTCATCGGTGTGTATCTGTAATGTGTAGTATTGTGATTGTTTCATGTTACTTTTGTATATATTATTTTATGGTTTTATGATAATTATTGAATTGAATTATTTTAGATCATACCGAGAATAACCGAAACTAGGATTCCTGATCATGGTTTTTGACAGGGATTAATAAGGAAATACACAAGAGAAGTGGTCAGGAGGCCCAACATCAAGTTGGAACCATGTAGGCAAAGCTGTAGATCGTGGACATGTTTTAGTACAGTACATGTATTTGCATTACTCGAAGTGTCAGAAGTAACCATAATTATGTTATTTTTTGTTTTCAAATCAGATTTTGTTTCTTTGTGGGTTTTATTGGTTGGTCGGTTAGTAAAATAGTTATTTATTTAGTTAGTTACTTAGTTATTTTGTTTGTATGTTCTTCTATCTACCTGTGGATTGGATTATCTTTGGATCAAGGATCAAACTAAGGATTAAACTAAACACGGGAGGGCCGGGGTGGGGGGGGGGGTATACGTCTTTTTTTTGTTAATCGCTCTTCTCTCGCAAGTGCATTGAGTTGACCTAAATCGATGGGAAAACGGTTAATTCTAACAGAAAAGGACGCATGATGTAATCCAAAATTGTAGATTTTCATTGAAATTCATTTAAAACTTTCTTAGAATGATTCTTACCTTACAAGCATCAACACCGCCCTCTTCGAGCCCTGCACACATCATGTTATCAGTCAGTCCTAGGGCCTGGTTGCACTTTGTCCAGTCATAGATTGGAACAATTGCCTCATATAACGTGTCAGGGCGTTTGGCCGCTACTAAAGAAAAGAAAAATCAATTAGAAATATAAAATTATTGGCCTAGACGAACTGGGGTGGGGTAGGGGTAGCCCCCCCCCCCCCCGAGAAATTTTGAAAATTCGGGCAACGAAGAGACCGAATATGTAAATAAATATAAGCCCCTATACGCATATCATTATTTCGGGTATCAAATGATTAATACAAAATTAAAGTTACACCAGGGCTTTTTTTGGAAGCCCTGCAAGCCGGTTACCCTCTGCAGGCCGGGGGCGGTGATCGAGGATCGCCCCTCCCCCCTGAAAATTTGAAAAAGTGCAAAAAGAAAATGTATAGCAAATACTGACTAAAGACTGTTACACACTTTGACACTCTGGATGGCCCAAGAGTGCAGCGTGTAGACTAATAAGAATGCAAAAATCTCTCGATCGGTCGCTACGCTCCCTCGCATAATATCCTTTAAAATGTATAAGTAAATACTGTAGAAAATCTGAATTCCATTGGTATCACCGTGATACCCACTAGCGTACTGATAGGGGGTGGCATTTTCCTCCCCAAAATAAAATTTAAACGTGGTTTATTTCTAATTCGTTACCAGTGATTTACAAATGTTGCTGAAATGACATGATTTTGTGTGATTTTTTCTCACTTTTTTGTAAATTATACTTTTCCTTCGCGTTTGTTTGACAATGAAAAATTCCCAAATTTACAGTCAGGAAAAAAATATGCTTATTTAGAAGCCTACATGTCAAGGCCCACGGAACGGCGGGGTTCGAGCCTCCCCCCTCCCCCCCCCCACTTTTTTTGAAAAAGTATGTTAAAGAGAAATAGAAAGAAAGACAGAATAGTCGCCTGCCAGTGTCACAAATAAGGTATCAAAGGCTTAAAACCCCTGAGATTTTGGGGACTCCGCCCCTGGATACCCACCAATTAGTGTCCTTCCACTGTCACAAATAAGGTATCAAAATATGTTCATCTGACTGTAATTAACAGCCCAAAACCCCCCAGCTTCCGGGGGCTCTGGACTTTTCCAGGGGCCATATGGCGGGCCCCCGGATGCTCATCTGACCGTAATTAGATGCCTAAAATACTTTAGCCCCCCCCCCCCTCGCACTTTGAAAAAACGTTCCGTAGGGCCTGCATGTAACACGTAAGAGTGGTGGTGACGCAGATTTTATTCTTCCCCCCCCCCCCCCAAACAAAAAAGAAGAAGGTTTTTGCTCATCACACCACTGGTGATACCAACGGAATACAGATTTTTCCGCGCATTTCGTCCATTCCCCCCCCCCCCCCCCCCCGGTCATGAAAAGAAATCACCGCCCCTGACCCTCTGAAAGTTTTCTTTTCTTTTTATTCAGGTCCTTACGGGGGACTCAATGCCAACTCATCTTTAAGCTGGATACGCCACTGATGACGAATGATGGAAATAATAAATCAACCTTTTCTTGTTCCACCATCAACCGCCACTCAGGAAAAACCTACAGATCATTAACTTCGATCTTAGGCCTATTATCAAAATAAAATGCAGCAGCTAATATTTCACATTATTATTTTTCTATGTTACATGTATATCGATCATTGCTTAATTAGTATGCATTCTTATGTTGAATCTTATGTATGAGACAACAATTATTGTTATGTGGAATGTGGGACAACAGATTAGGCAGATAAGCAAAATGATATCCACACTGATTACCACAACTTATAATCCTCGATGAAGAACAAAAATAATGCCACGTCACTGGACATGCAGTAAAATATTATTCAAAAACAATGAATCTAACACTAAAACAGAAGACTAATATTTCTCTCCATTATTATGGCCCAAAATTGTCCTCACCACTACTATTCAGTTTTCCCCATCCAGTGACTGTTGCATCCTGCCCGACGACGAACTGATCATCCATGGCTTCAGTAGGAAGACAAATCGTATTCACTTTGAAATCTTTGCTGAGGGTAAACGAACCGTTCATCTTAAACAAAGCGATGTCATTGTCGAGATTTTTACAGTCGTAGTCGGGATGGACCATGATTCTTGATGCTTGACGTACTTGAGTGACATCAGTGTCTTTAGTTAAACTGTTTGAACCGATTCTAAAAGCGTATTTTTCTGGCTTGCAGAGTAAACTAGTGTCGCTTCAAAAGAAAAGAAATAGAATGTGTCATCAAATGATACAGCTAAACCTTTTCTGAAGTGTTTTATTTACGCATATATAATATAATTATATATGAACTGTCAAGGATTTTATTTCAATTGTTTTAATTGTTATTTGAATATTGCCGAGACGGAGGATTGTCCGAATTGAATGATTTGCTCTATCTAAAGAGTGACAGAAAATACAATCGGATCTGTGATTATTCGCCACTGAATACTATAGAGGGCACTGATCATGGGTGTCGATCCCGGGGGGGATGGGGGGATATATCCCCCCCCCCCCTCCCCCAATATTTCAGGTGGGAGGACAGCCTGTACAATCACCCCCCCCCCCCCCAATAATTCACCATCAACAAAAAAATGAAGAGAAAAAATTAATGATTGGAGCCTGATGAGAGTAGTTAATGGTTATTACTCGCAATATGACCATCAATATACCCATTTTGTTATCTCATTTTCATAATACATACATATATAAATAGAAAACAAAGTAAACGAGACAGCTGTATATGAGACAAGAATAAATTGAATTCTCGCTCATACGGCTTCGTTAGGAATTGATCAATCAATTTATTCAATCAACATCATCAAAGAAATGCAGTGCGCCAAATGCAAAGCCGCAGCGTTAAAAAGCAACGAGCTAAATGTTAAGCGCGAAGCGCAAAAGTGCAAAAAAAAAGAAGTATACGAGTGGGAGAGAGAGATAATGAGAGACAGAGAGGATAATAACCCAGGTGGCAAGCCCATGTGGGACCCACATGGGTCCCATATTCTCTGAAACATGGAATGGGTATGCCCAGCTTAATCCCATCTAGTACCCATATTGGTTAACCCAGATTATATCCCATGTAATAAAATATTGTATCATTGAAGAGAAAGACGGTTTTGTCCAAATGGCAGCATGTAGGAGACGAGACTTTCAGTTTGTTCCCTGATTCATACTCTGTATTTATTTTGTTTTATTGATTTCATCCATATCTTTGTTTATTTATATCTCTACATGTATGAAGAGCTATTTTCCGAAAGGAGCAAAATCTTTTGATAGCAAATGGAGATAATGATATACATTTTCCTCTATTTACCTTGAACAAAATTATTAACCTAAATTACGAGAGAAATTATGAACACATGGATCTTTTAATAACAATTTTCCATAGACACCTGAACAAAATCGGGTAAACAAAAAGTTCTTATTAAGTTACACGCATGGATCTAGTGCCTCTTGATGTATGTACATAAACAAGCAATACAACAGAATACTCCAGTTCGATATTTTGGAGAAAGATTATTATGCCACAACTTATTTTTGTTTTATTGAAAAGCTGATGTAGGCCTATGTATTGTTTTCAAACGTAACAGGCATAAGATAGTTAAAGTGTTTTTGAAGGTTAGAATGTTATTAAGTTTGAAGTTTTGTTTATAACACCCTTCCAATCATAATGCACTTTCTAAGACTGGTTATAGTTTTTGAAGAAGAAAAAAGTGCTCTGGTCAGTGCCTTAGGGGAATATTATGCTTATATTTTAGAGCGTATCTGGTATGATAAGTATATATAGGTGAAGAAGGAGATAATGGAAGTTTGTTGTTTAGTAGTTGGAACGTAAGTTTTATATTATGTTGTTAAGAAACAGACAGTTTGTATGAGATCAGGAGTGGACATTTTCTGTCATTTTGAAAACCAAATTTTGCATCAGTGATTTTCTGTTTCATTAATATGTTTTTCATTTACTAAATGAGAACTATGTTTTTTTTAGATCTCCTTACACAGGATATTGGAATGGGTTTTTCACAATGAATTGTGTTTGGAGCCATCAATATTCATAAAATGTATGTTTCTATCACCAGGAAATAAAGAATTTTCTGTCTACATGAACCTTTCCTGGTAGCTTATTAATGCATTTGCCCACTGGTAACATAATACTTTCACAAGTTGATATCCGTCACCAATGGATTTTTTTGGTAATGTCTAAATTTCGTTTAAAAATAGATGATATCAGTCTGGTAGGCCTACACTGCAGGCAAGAGTCAGGACTAACATTTAGCATGTTATTGATTTTATTACCACTCTTATATTCTCTGAAATGTTATCTTTATTGAGGGTTACTCGAAAAAGTGAATAACTTGGAAGGGAGGGGGTGCAACCTGCCACACGCTTTTACCTCTTGGTTGCTTTGATCCATTGCCGAAAATATTTTGGCACTTATCACCCCCCCCCCCCCCCCCCAACCACGGATACAAATCGACACCCCTGGATGTGATCAACATTTATCTAGCCAACAATCTTGTGGCCACTTTTGCACTGGATGTGCACAGGGGTGCCTTTTCACTCCCAAATTCGCTGACAGCACACTAAACGATCTGACTACGATCCAATTTTGGAAGTATTTGCAATAACATCTGATATGAACATCCAAACTTGTATTTAATGATCGAGGATCTCAGTATTTAGATTTAGCAGAGCAATAAAAATCCTTCTACATCCTTTCCTGGTAGCGCCCTCTATATATATATATATATATATATATTCACATAAAATATTAGAAAATAAAGATATTCATGTTGTCGTAAAGAAACATGCCCAACATGATTAACTTACACGCAATGGGCAGCTGTCATGACCCACCATGGGTCAATCAAGGAGCCTCCACAGATGGGATCTCCATCTCCATCCTCGAACATAGCAACCTGCCAAGGCCAGGCATACTCCTCTGCTGGGTGACCGCCGACGATCTTGATGTTCATTCCTTGGTAAGTCTTCCCACAATCTTTAGGATTTGCTTAATATAGAAGAAAAAAGTTAGATGGAACAATGATATGATTTAATATATGCGGAATGATGATGAGAATATTAATGGTGATGATAATGATGATAATATAGTAATGATACTAATAATAATGGAAACAGTAATAATGATTAATCTTATTATAAATAATAATGGCAATAATGGAAATGGTAATAGTTATAAAAAAAATGAAAATCATGATGGTAATAATAATAATGATAACAATAATAATAGGTATAGCACACCAAAAATAATTACAACAAACACATATTATTTGATGGTTGCAAAGGATCAAGCGTTATGAAAGCTTCAAAAAAACAAAAAACAGAATTTAAATCGGTCAATGCGTTGTGATTTTTGCCATTTCTGCGAATTTGCAGATATGAAAAAGTTGTGAAAATAACTAAGTCCGCCTAATTAATATGCGCATATGTAATCAAATCAAAACCGAACATGAAACATCAGTGAACCTATGTATATCAGACAGGTATGGAAATTTATTTCATTTGAAATATAAACAAATCATGAATATTCATCAATATGCAAATTAGAAAAGTCAAACTGTTCATTTTTGGGGCATTTTTAAAATCATATAATCATAGATCATATTTACACCAAATATTAACCTTAAATTCCAAATATTTTTGCAATGCCAATAAAATATGGCGATTGAAATTACTTGGATCACCGTCAAAGCTATTTCCTCATATGTTTCACAAATTATTCAGAAAAACCGATCATATGATAAGAATTTGTAGACTTTCAGCTACATCACAGTATATTTTTCTTTTTAAAAAAAATGTCATATTTGAGGATTTATGACGATTTTCCGAGAAACCATTCAACAGGCCATAACATTCCACAGGGACTGAATTTCAGAGTACCAAGAAGTTTGGTGACCCCAGTACAGTTGTGGCTACCTTGAGTCTAAATAATGAGTGAAACACATGAGGATATTGCATTTTTGTAGGGGAGTTTTATACATTGAGCTGCATTTTCACCACGCAGAATAGCAGCGCAAGTCAATGGGCGATCAGCGGGCCATGTCACACATGGCTGAAAAGACAATATTATAATTAAATAAGTTAACATATATCCCACATGCTTATAACAATGAAACTACACGGAATTGTAGTTAAAGGTATGCTTGAAATATATGTGAAATAAAAATTTAAAAATATTGTTTAGTTTTGTTAAAATAAATTTACAAAAATTGCTATTTCTTCCAACTGACTGCTGTTGTGTGTGTGTGTGTGTGCGTGTGTGTGTGTGTGTGTTTGTGGGGCAGACTGTGCACACAGGCAGTATGATCACCCTAATAATAATAATAATAATAACAACAATAAAATAATGATTATTCTGATGATTATGATAATAATATTAATAATAATAACAACAAAGATCACAATAATAACAATTGTAAATATAATGATAATAACGATAATATTCATAATAATCATGATTATATTAATACTAATGATGGTGATCATGATGGTGATGGTAATGAAGACAATGATATGATATCATATTTTATCATTTTTATTCAGTGGTAACATTGTTCAAACGAGAACAAAAGGTGCTAAGGTAGTGATTTCAATGCTAGATATACAATTAAAGATAATCTGAAAGTTTGAGTGAAAACAGATCATTATTAATGAAAAAAGTTGGGAAAAACTGATATGATCGATTCTTTAATCTCCCAACTATATTATTACAATTTGATTACACTTTAGGTGAATGTAAATTGTCACAATGCAATGAATTGGCTCTATATATAATTTCAGACATTTAAGTGTTAAAAGATTTTTCAAAGCCTGTCTTATGTTTTATTTTCATGGAAAAACGGTTGGGAATATTTAAAAATGGTTGGGAGAATTTACTGTTAGAGTTCAGTTTATAAAATACATATACACGCTAAAAACAGGGAAACGGAGATTACAGGGAAACATGAACCGATACTCACAATTAACTACAAAGTAAAGGGAAGGGAATATATATGCAGCTTATTGAACCAGTATTACAATGTGGTTTGTTCTCGATATGAGTATAATATGAACATAGTTGGCATGGCCATACCGTTATTAAAAGTATACAGCTTGTAGACAAGAATAGTCGGTTACTATGCCATTTAACATTGACATATTCATAATATGAGTTACAAGTAAAATAATTTCTCTAATGACACTTTTCAGTAACTTATTGGTAATATCATCACAGTAATTTGAGGATGCATGTAACGAGAAAAGATCGAACCCTGGACCTCTCGAACAAGAGTCAAGAGCCTAAACCAATATACCACAGTGCTCCCACTGTGACACGACTATGGGTACTATAATACCCCCTCCCCCATCCCTCCGCCCTTCTCCCTATTGCCATTTCAGTTCTCCCCTCCTCTCTCCTCTCTCTCTCTCTCTCTCTCTCTCTCCTATCTCGCTTGTTTTTACCTCCAATCAATCCCGCTTTCTCCTATATGTTAACCTTACTCTTTTAAATGGTTCGTTAGCGATGAATTTGAAGTTGTAGGTTCAGTCTTTCACTGAACAATTTTACTTTGGATAAATTACATATGAAATACACTATTCTGTGAAACAGATTCATTGTGATAAATCTGTTTTCAAAAACTATTCTCAACTGAAAAACTTTTTATTCATCACGGACTCACCTTGCCAATCAGCTGCCATTGCTGTTACAACAATCATCAAAACCACGAGCATTGAGGAAAATGGCGTCATTGTTTCATGTGCTCTATGATGAGGAAAGGTCAAAGGTCAATTCAAACTTGTCGCATCACACCTGTCCATTTCATTTCTCTTATCTTCATTTGTCTAAAGTACACTAATTATTTATTTGCATATAGTCTTTATCATTTATTAAGGGCTATATATGCCCGCGAAATTTTACGTGCTTTTCACCCTCACGATTTATCCATTACTATCATGCTCAATATCAATTTCAATTTTATTTCTGTTTCCAACAAAACATTACTAATCAATTATAATCTTTTACATAAATGAAGGAATAAATATTGGAAACAGAGGGGTCCACTAAAAAGCAATTCTTATTCTTAGTGTGGACCCCTCAAATAATAGTTAGGAATAATAAGTAATTACATTAAACAATTCGTAACTACAAAGAGGAATGAGAAGCTCATGGGAAAAAGGGAATGCCAACATTGACGAAAACTCAAACAAGAAAGTACTTTACAAAAGTAGGAGAACATGGTCACAATGTTAACAAGATACTCAACACGGCCGCTTGTTTTATTCTACAAGCATTATCATACTTGAAGAATATAATAAAAGCAGATCATAATACTTGATTATGATGTTCATCTTCATTCTTCGATTTTTTTTTTGGCAGCAAAATTACAGCCTGAAAATTGCAAGCTTTTAATTAAAGAAATAACAGTGGCGTTTCTCAGTGTGAAAATACATTCTGAACGTGTTCAGTGAGACAATCTGATTTAGAGTTGTTTTGACAACGCATTGTGTTAAATAAATGTGCAAATCCAAAAGGCTCCGGCATTTAAACATGAAGCTTATTTTGCATCCCTTGGATAATTATTGTATAATCATTATCATAAATCATGGTACAGTAATAGTTAGAAATAAAACAAACTACTTACAGAGTGTTCGAAACCATCAAAGTTGTACTGTAGCCGTGCGAAGTCAGTGCTTGATTCTAAGCACGCTGCCAGTAATTATCAGTCGTTTATGATAATAATATAGCAATTATCATTTATATAATTAAGATATAGTTCAAAGTCTAATGTATATTTGATTGTTTTAAGATAACATTTCAACATATGTGCCTTCTTCAAGATTTGATACAAAGCAGGTCTCTTGGTATGTTTGAACTTGCGTGCGAAATCAATCATGATTTCTTTGAAGACAGTAGCAGTTACAAATATATTTTCAATAATTTATGTCTGATGTTCGTGGAAAAAAAAGAATTTGTTTCAAATATTTGTTTATTACCAATCGAGAGCCAGCAGTGAGTATGTGCCTGTCCTTCAAGACGGTTTTGAAGAGTATCACATTTAAGAACAAATGATAATGAGAGGGATTTATATTCTTCATTAGACAGGGGTTTGATAATTTCGGGCAAATTCGAATACAATACTTCCGCTTCCCTTGGAAGAACGAAGAAGGGTGGCGGTTTCAGCCCATATGGATCATTTTGTAATACGTACAGTGTTGAATTACATACATCCAACATAGTAGTTTGGATTGCGCATCTGACATTCATGACATACGTTGGATGCAGTGACGTAATGAGCCAACACTTTTTTTTTTTTGGGGGGGGGGGGCAGAAGAACAACATTTGTAAATCATTGGTATCGAATTAGAAAGAAGAAAAAATCCACGTTTGAATCGTTTTTTGTGAAACGTACATGTGCAAGTGTGTGAGCGAGTGCATGTATTTGAAGCGCTTATTATAATATCTATTACTTGTATGCAGATAATAAATGACGCTGCATGGAAGCCATGAAAGAATATATCGTATAGTACATGATTTAACAGTAGTTAGGAAACTATTCCATAGGCCAGGGCCATGGTGTCGGATAGATTTATGAGCAATTAGCATTTGGGATTTATCAAATGACAATTCTGAGAGTTTTGTGTCGGATAAGAATGGATTGTGTTGTTTATAACAAATAGGTTGTGGAATGCTGGAGGAAGTAGGTTATTGCTGAGTATCTGAACATAAAGATTGCAAGCTTCAAAGTATCGATATAATGTTTTCAGCTTCTGAAATAATAGAAATAAGTGAATGTATACAAATAGAATTGCTATGCTACATTTCGGCTATAAAAGTCATCTCAGGAAGAAGAAATAATACAAATAATGACATTTCGGTCTTATTAGATAAGCAATCCTTCTATTCTTTTTAGGTATAAAACAAACTCAAAGATATTTAAACATATTTGTGGCTTATACACTCAGCAAATAAGATCGATTAATCGATCTGTATTAAACAAAAAAGCCACAAATAAACTCAATGATGTGATAAACGATTTTTATTTATATAAAGACGTAATTCAGCCTTTGATTTGCAAACAAAACGTCGGTTTCAGGAAAAGAGGAAAAACGATTTTTCCATCGGCTTGCTTGTGAAGAGTACAATCACAGATACATTAATTTTTTATTTGAAATATATGCCTACATTAGAAATCTTACATTTCTGAACATGACGAAGGAAATAATACAGCTTTCATAAAATATGTCTTACAAAATACATACAAGAATGTCCTTATTATTAGAGGGAAGATGAACAGATAAGATTTTTACCATTTAAAAAAAATATTATTTAACCTAGATACATAAAATAATGTCATGTAGAAAATGTCACAATACAAATTCGAATCAGACATGTAATCCGTCTAAGAAGCAAACTTTATTTCCTGATTTTAACTTTGATGCACTTTCTCATTGATATAAACATCGCTATCGCATCCTTTAGTTTAAGTATACTATGAAAATAAGAACGAGAGAGAGAGAGAGAGAGAGAGAGAGAGAGAGAAAAGAAAATAGTTGGAAAGCGGGAGCAAGCCAAAGAAAAACAGTGTGATCATTTTTTTTAAATGATGGGGTGACCAAAGTTCGCAGATAATTAAAAAATATTAGGGAATGTGATATTCGATCCATGATTCCTCTTATTCAACACAAATTTATTTATTTCAACTGTTAACAAATGGACTGCAAAGTTTTTCACTACAAATCGGTGCACTTAGAATATTTATCGTCAAGGAATTCCGGAAATATCGCGATTTCAAAATTCGATGTTGAATCGAAATGCGCTGGAACTCAAGAAAAAAAAGAAAGAAAATAACCCGAGACCTTAATTCGCCCACGGAAGTTTACAGCTCATTTATTCTCCCAAAAAGATTAATCAAATATAAAAAAAGTGCACATTATGCAAGGCAAAATATTACACAATCTGTTTGTACCACGTTTTACTCATTGTTTTGATGACATCTGCTCTCAAACTAAAGATTTCCAGGACCTTGTCGGTAATTTCATATTTTTTCGGAACGGACGCAAAAAACAACAACATTTTCCGATCTTTTGTCAATATTTGCATAATTTTATACCAAATTCCATAAAGAATATTGGTCTCTGCCTAATTTTAGGTTCATCTTTCCATTGGTGGTATCAGATTTTCGAAATCTTACCGATTTGTTGATATAGCGAACTATATGGTCACACCACCATACATGTATTTCTAAAGTTACAATAGGCCATACGGATGTTTAAAAATCGACCCAACGACGGAACAGATTACAGCTTTCAGCGACTTTTATTTGTCATCAGTCCAATTTATTATAATCCAGTAATATTATTTTTGTATGCAATTTTACGAGAAAGTACTATTTACCAAAATAGCAATAGTGGCTATAACCTAAAATCATCGTAAATATATAGACATAAATTGTACAGATATAATTATAAGGCTACACTATATTTCTTAATGATCAGAAAAAAATCGACTTCCTAGCTTTACCTATATGAAAAACACTTTTCAAATAAAGCTGACCATCGGAGGCATTTTTTTAAATGAAATTCAACAATATTCACACATTTATACAGACTCTATTTTTCCATTTACATTTTCAATTGAATTTATCGAGAAAACCATAGCCAGATGTCGGAATACCTCAATCATCATGTAATCAACTGTGTCAAGCAAAGCAAACTGTGTCATATTCAAGCAAAAAATCCTTTTCGTTCGAAAGGGAACTTTTAAAAATCAACTTGAAGATTTTTAGTGTCTATATTCTCGGAACCTTTTTTATTCTGTCTGTACAAATAAATTCCGAGAGCTACACTGATGCAGATGAAAATGGCGAGCAATCCAGATAATACTGAGATAGCTGCTATCGTCGAAGGAGGCATCCCCTCCGGAGGCATCTCTTGGGTTTCTTCACAAGCGCATGCTACATCTGAAATATCGTGAATGGAAAGGAGTTATTAGCAAATTTATTTTACTCAGTGTTATTAAGGGTACGCGTATGCATGTTCCCTCCCTTTGAAAGAGCCCCCCCCCCCCCCCCCCCCGGCCCCCCTATCTCCAATGTGAAGTCAATACGGGCCGGATTTTTGTGTATTACGGGCCGGACTCGGGCCGGACTCTGCTGTGTGAAAAGTACCCCTTTACCGGAGATTTGGGGAACACGAATGCGGTCCCTCCGACCCCGGAGTGAGGGCGGGGCCGGGGTTATTGGTCAGTTTATGTCCGCACACTAGTTTGTCAACAACGACAAATACTTAACTAAAATGTTGTCACGTGAGATATTCAGTTTTCTGAGCTATGGCGTCATAATTACTTTCCCATCATTTCCTATGAAAGATGTCATGTTATTACTCGGCCATGCAGCCCACAAAACAACGAGACCAAAATTGTCGGTCTCCCGGGCTGTTGGTCTAATGAGATGCCCAAATTAGTCATATTCCATCGGCGTGAATAAACGTGTTATTGGATTTCCCCTACGGAAGTAGGATAAGCGACAATATAGGGAGACTTTTAGATTTGCGTGGACTGATACGTGTGACGTCCATTCAAGGCAGTGCATTAAAAGGACGTCGATCGTAGCAATCCACGTTGTTGTTCGGCAAATCTAAAAGTCCCTCTTGTCCTGCATTGTATTCCCTTGAGGAGACCGGTTTTGAATTAACGTTCATGTCGTTTCAAATTTTGAAAACCAATGTATCAATCAGAAGGCCGTTACTGCCATACTTAATACATTGGTTTCCCCACAGAAATGAAACGAAGTAAATATTGCGTAATATGTGATAAAAATGTATTAAAGATATCTTTACGCGTTCAACTTACATGATTGTTGAGTTGGGGTGTTAAGGAATGATCGAATCCAGTCCTCATAACGTGTGACATTGGTGTAGACTCCAGGTGAATTCTGATTGCCACACCCATACCCCCAGCTCACCACACCAATCTGATAGTACTGGTCGGTGTTATTCGATGGATACGCCACTAAGGGACCGCCACTGTCACCCTACAAGGGTAATTTGGAAATTCGAGGACAATTGTCATTAGTTAGTTAGTTTGTTAATTAGTTACTTTGTTTGTATGTTATTCTATGCATCTGTGGATTAGATTATCTTTGGATCAAGGATGAAACTAAAACCCCGTCTTAACTGGAAAATAGCGAGCTTTCGAATTTAGGCACCCGACGTGGGCTACTAAGCGTGACGTCATATTTATTCCCTGCGCATGCGCGAGCTTCTGGGCCCACGTTCCCTTTCAAATCACCCGACGGGAGTCGGGGGCAAATTTCCGCAAAGGTTCGTACGAACGATAATTTCGTACGAATCTCCCTGTTTTTCCATTGTCTTCCCGAATTTCCATTGTCTGAAAAACGTTCGTACGGCGTTCGTAGCAGTTCGTAATGGCATTTGTGACTGATCGAGGGTTTAATTATCCTGTGTTTATTGCACCAAAATAACTACAGGTACATATAAATTTACATCCAATGTAATCGTACCCACGAATTGTACTAATTTGTTCACATCAATATGAAATTATGATTGAAATATTTGGGAATAAAAAGGTGTTAAAAATGCCACATCTGGGCCTTTAGAATGTGCCCTAAAATCCAACAGCTTCGGGGGGCTGCGTCCCCTGCATCCCCGCTGTCGGCTCGGTCGCTACGCTCCCTCGCAACACAGAAACAAAACATACAGTTTGGCACTTCAACTAAAAATTATTTGTGTGTTGGCACTTCTAATAAACTAGTTGAGAAGGCCTGATATAGAGCAATTGATAAATAGTGAGGACATGGCGTCACAAACTGTGTTGTGATTCTCATTGTTCCATAGTTTTACATATTTTTCAAAAAATTATAACTTTCTTATTAGTTATCCGCTTTTGCTCAAACTTTTTTTGATTGGTTTGTCTGATTTTTCTGCTTTTATTGAATTTATATTTCGAGTGGACTTGTCCTTTAAGGATTACACTAAAAACGGAAGGGGCGGGGTGGTATACGTCAACATTTTTTTAATCGCTTTTCTCTCGCAAATGCATTGACTGAACCTAAATCAATGGAAAAATGATTAATTTTAACAGAAAAAGACGCACGTTGTGATGAAAAATTAAATATTTTCATTGAAATTTATTTGTTGACATTCGTAGAATGACTATTACCTGGCAAGAATCAACACCGCCCTCTTCGTATCCTGCACAGATCATGTTATCAGTTATCCCTGCTAGGGACTGATTGCACTTTGCCCAGTCGTGGATGGGAAGAACTGCCTCATATAACCTGTCAGGGTGTTCGGCCGCTATTAATGAAAAGAGAAACCAACAAGAAATACGTAAGTATTTCAGATTCAGATTCAGATTAATTATATTGGCCCATTTGGAAATTTAGTTGTTGGCATTAGATAAAGCACATGAACAATATACAATAGAAAATAATATACACAAATAGATAATACACAGTAGCAAATGTACAATGACATATTCATATGGAAATACGGATATAAGTCGTTTTTACATAGTGGAATAATATAAGAAAATAATGGACTCACACTATTGAAAATGTACAATTGCGTAGAATTCGGAAATAGCAATGTTATTACCTTTTATTATTATTATTTTTATCTTTATTATTATCATCATCATCAGCAGTATTTATTATCATTATTTGTCACGGTTATATCGCTGAATTCTTTCTTTTTTTCTTCTTCATAAATTAAACGGGATAACATTATGATATCATAGGGTATTATTTATTTCTTTGCTTGCGATACTGGTACATTTGGTTGAAAAGGAAGGGTACAATGCAATTGATGAATAGCGAAGTAGCAAGATACAGGCCTATTCAATTTGACTGGAGTTGTTCATTGCATAAACGAACTGGGGTGGGTAGAGGTAGCCCCCCCCCCCCCCTTGTCACTTCTTGTCACTTAATGTTCCACCATCAACCGCCACTCAAGAAACCCTACAAAGCATTAATGTCGATTTTACGCCTATTAGGCTATCTAAATAAAATGCAGCTGCTAATATTTTACATTATTATTATTTCTCTGTTACATGTTTATCAATCATTGCTTTATTATGTATTCCTTTGTTAAATCTTATTTATGAGATAATAATTATTCTTAGGCATATGTGGAATGTAGAACAAAAGATTAAAAAGAGAAAAACAAATGATATCCATACTGATTACCACAGCTTATAATCCTCCTTGAAAGAAAAATGCCTCGTCAATGGACATGAAATAAAAAGAGTATTTATTATCAACAAATCAAACAATAAAACTGTAAAACCAATATTTCTCCCCAAAATGATCCAAAATCGTCCTCACCCCCGCTTTGTAGTGTTCCCCATCCAGTGACTGTTGCATTCTGTCCGACGACGAACTGGTCATCCATGTCGCCAGTAGGAAGACAAATCGTATTCACTTTGAAGTCTTCGCTGAGGATAAACGGTTCGGTCATCTTAAACAAAGTGATGTCATTATCGAAATTACTTCCATCTTCAAAGTCGTAGTCGGGATGGACTATGATTCTTGAGGCCTGACGAACTTGAGTGACATCATTGAATTCAGATAAATTGTTTGAACCGACTTTAAAAGCGAATGCTTCTGGCTTGCAGAGTAAACTAGTATCGCTTCAAAAGAAAAGGAAATAGAATGTGGTATTAAATGATATTATTAAAATCTTATCGCACCTGAAAGGGGCACTTATAAAAAGGAAAAATGTGCATTTGTTGAAAGAAAAGGGGCATCGATCATATTTTAATAGGGGCATTTATCTGAGGTGAAAGGGGGCTTTGATAAGTAGGAGGAAGTGGCTCTTATTAACAAGAAAAAGAAGCACATGTTAAAATTAACGGGATACTTAATGGAGATGAAAAGGGTTTTGAGAAGGGGAAGGTGCACTTTTAAGAAGGAAAAGGGGCGTTTATTAGAGGTGAAAAGGGCATTCATCAGATATGCATACAGCACTTATCAGGAGGGGAAGGGGCATTGTCAAAGTAAAACGAGCATCTGTCAGAGTTGAATAGG
The DNA here is from genome assembly GCA_035222895.1 of Strongylocentrotus droebachiensis. Classification (NCBI taxonomy): domain Eukaryota; kingdom Metazoa; phylum Echinodermata; class Echinoidea; order Camarodonta; family Strongylocentrotidae; genus Strongylocentrotus; species Strongylocentrotus droebachiensis. The sequence continues at coordinate 71,332 of JAVYIG010008054.1, forward strand.
GGCAATTATCGGAGGTGAAGGGGCACTTATCTGAAGAGAAAAAGACTTATTTCTCGTACCTAAAAAGGATCATTTACCAGAGATGAAAAGGGGCACTTATGAGAATGAATAGTGACACTTTTTAAAGTTGAAAAGGGGCATTTATGAGAAACTGAAAGAGCTCTTCTAGTTTAAAATTGGGGCACTTATCATAAATAAAAGGAGTGCTGAGTAAAAAAAAGGGGTAGTTATTAAAAGGGGAAAGGGCACTTCTTACAAAGGAAAATGTGCAATTGTCAAAGTAAACGGGGTACCTCTCAGATTTGAATAGGGCAATTATCAGAGGTGAATAATGCACGTATCAAAAGTGAAAAGGGGCCCTTTTTGTACCTGAAAAGGGGCATTTACTAGATATTAAAAAGGGCACTTATGATAATTGAAATTAGACACTAGGTAAAAATGAAAATGGGAACTTGTCGAAGGATAAGGGGCACTTTTCAAAATAAAAGGGGCACTTTTCCTGTGTAAAAAGGGGTACTTTTGGGTAACTTGAAAAAGGGGGGGGGGGGCTGTGCATCATCATCATAATCATCATAATTTTCACCATCATTATCATCATCATCATCATCATCATCATCATCGTTGACTTACACGCAATGGGCAGCTGTCATGACCCACCACGGGTCAATCAAGGAGCCTCCACAGATGAAACCCGGCCCTTTCTTGATCATAGCAACCTGCCAAGGCCACGCATACTCCTTTGCTAGGTGACCGCCAACGATCATAGAGTTCATTCCTTCGTATGTCTTCCCACAATCATTAGGATTTGCTAAATATAGAAGAAAAAAAAGTTCAATGGAACAATGATATGATTTAATATATGCGAAATGATGATGAGAATAGTAATGGTGATAATGATGATGATAATAATTATGATGATACTAATAATAATGGAAAACAGTTATAATAATTGATATTAAAGAAAATAATAATAGTAGTATTATTGTAATGTTAATAGTAATACAATGATAATAATAACAATGATAAAAATGAAAATAACAATGATGATGAAAATTATGATAATTATGGTGATAATAATAATAATAATAACAAATATGATCAAAATTATAATATTAATAAATACAGTCATAATAATCATAATTATAATAATAATAATGATGACAATGTTGAGTAATATTATTCAGTATTAATGCTGCGCTATTTGGGGCCCGACAGATTAATTTGAGGATGCAAGTAACGCGAAAAGATCGAACCCTGGACCTCTCATACAAGAGTCAAGAGCCTAAACCAATATACCACAGTGCTCCCACTGTGCCACGATTATGGGTACTATAAAGATTACCACCCCCCCCCCCCCCCCATCCATCCGCCCTCCCCTTCTCTCTCTTTCTCTCATTTCTTGCTTCTTTTTTACTTCTTCTTCTTCTACTTCTTCTTAGACTTCTTCTTCTTCTTTTTCCTCTTCTTCTTCTCTCTCTCTCTCTCTCTTTCACTCATTTCTTCTTTTTCTTTTTCTTTTTCTTCTTCTTCTTCTCTCTCTCTCTCCTATCTCGCTCGTTTTCTTTTCTTTCTCACTTTTTACCTCCCATCAATCTCGCTTTCTCCTACATGTAAGTTAACCTTGCTCTTGTTAGCGATGAATATGATATTGCAGTCTTTCACTGAACAATGTTACTTTGGATAAATTAAATATGACATGAACTATTCTGTGAAACAGATACATTGTGATAAATCCGTTTTCAAAAATTAGTCTGCACTAGTTTGGCCAGGAGGGATTATACCTCCCTGCATGGTCACTGATATGTGGTTATCTCATCAAATCAGCTCTCAATTAACATAAGAAAAAGGGGATCATGATTAGGCATTGTTTAGTATAGAGGGCGCAAATAGATACAAGTAGTGCAGATTTTTTTATTCATCATGGGCTCACCTTGCCAATCAGCTGCCATCGCTGTTACAGCAATCATCAAAACCACGAGCATTGAGGAAAGTGACGCCATTGTTTGAAGTGTTCTATAATGAGGAAAGGTCAAAGGTCAATTCAAACTTGACGCATCATACCTATCCATTTCATGTCTCTCATCTTCGTATGTCTAAGGTACACTAATTATATATTTGCATATAATCTTTATCATTTAAATGCCCGCGAAATTTACGTGCTTTTCACCTTCACGGTGCGTTTCCTGGTTCACTGTTTATCCATTACTAATCATGTTCAATTTTCATTTCTCTTATCTTCGTATTTATTATGTCTAAAGTACACTAATTATTTATTTGCATAGTCTTTATCATTGACTAAGGGCTCTTAAAGATGAAGTTGAGTTCTGGTCATGCGATTGCATTGTGAAAGAAACGGTGTGGAACCGACCAGAAAAGGTTGATCATCTAGCATATAAGAATTTGTGTGTATTGCAAGGTTCTGGAATCATCAAAATGATAAGAAATTTGGCCAAATTACAAACACTGTACACAGAAAGATGTATATGGGACTACACAAACACGTGGCGTAAAAAGCCGGCCCCCCGATTTTTACGATGCTACATGCATATTTAGAATATGAAGGCATTTGAAGAGCCATGCTTTTCAGGGAACATGTCTTATCTGATGTTCTTCCACACTTGCATAATAAGAATGAGTAACGCTCACAAATTATTTTTCACCTCTTCCCAGAACTCAACCTTCTCTTTAAAGCCCGCGAATTTTACGTGCTTTTCACCTTTACGGTGCGTTTCCTGGTTCACTGTTTATCCATTACTAATAATGTTCAATTTCAATTTTATTCCTGTTTCCAACAAAGCATTACAAATCAATCATAATAATTTACACAAATTAAGGAATACATATTGGCAGCAACATTACAGCCTGAAAATTGCAAGCTTTTGATTGAAGAAATAACAGTGATGTTGCTTTTATTTGTCGTTTCTGAGTGTGAAAATACATTCCCCACGTATTCAGTGAAACAATCACTGAGATGTTTTGACAACGCATTATGAATTTTGTAAAGTAAATGTGCAAATCCAAAAGGCTCCGGCGTCTAAGGATGAAGCTTGATTTGCATCCCTTGGATAATCATATAATCATTATCGTAAATCTTTGTACAGTAATAGTTAGACATAAAACAAACTACTTACAGAGTTTTCGAAACCATCAAAGTTGTTGCCGTGTTCGGTGCGAAATCAGTGCTTGATTCTAAGCACGCTGTCAGTAATTATCAGTCTTATAATATAGTAATTATCAGTTATATATAATTATGATTTAGTTCAAAGTCTAATGTATATTTGATTGTTTTAAGATAACAGTTAAGCATAGGGACCCTTCTACAAGATTGGATACACCAAGTAGGTATATTGGTATTTTTGGTTCTAGGGCAACTACCCCTTGCCCCCCCCCCCCGGGATAACCAACCCAAGTCAACTACCCCCTAGGACAACGACCCCGTAGGACAACTACCCCCTAGGGCAACCACCCTCTAGGACGACTACCCCCGGGACAATTCCCCCGGACAACTACCCCAAGGACAACTACCACCTAGGACAACTACCCCCGGACAACTACACCAGGACAACTACCCCCTAGGATAACTACCCCCGGACAACTACCCCCAGATAACTACCCCCTATGACAACCATCGTCTAGGACAACTACCCCCGGACCACTATCCTGGGGGGAGTTGTCTGTGGGTAGTTGTCCTAGGGGGTAGTTGCCCGGGGGTAGTTGCCCGGGGGCAGTTGTCCTGGTGGAAGTCGTCCTAGAGGGTGGTTGCCCTAGGGGGTAGTTGTCCGGGAGGCAGTTGTCCTGGGTGGAAGTCGTTCTAGAGGGTAGTTGTCCTAGGGGTAGTTGACTGGGGGTGCATATAGCTCCGTTTAGTATCATTTGACAACGCCCCATATCGTCAGAGTCCAGCAGCCTATAAACCTGTTAGCCTATGGACTTTTACCCCCCCCCCCCCCCCCCAAAAAAAAAAAAAAAAAAAAAAAAAAAAAAAAATCGTTAATTTGTTTTCCTTTTTTTTTTAAACGTAAAGCACATCCACCCCGACGTACGTTATCACTAGCTCTTTCATTGGAAACCTCATGTCCCATTGATTTTTGAAAGTTTACCCACCGTAATTTGGTCAAAATAGGTCGCCAGCTCGCCATTGCCTATATAACACATGTGCAACAAGTCGAACTTTGGACGCAATTTCCCACTCGATTGTAAGGATATAAGTCAAGCACACGAAGGATAAGAAGCATGAATTATCATAGATCAGTTTTGATTTGTTCATTATGTCCATTTCATTTCATGTCCATGTCCCCCCATCGTAAATTTTCCATTTAGCATAGGCGAGCATTTTGCCGAGGTAATCAAAAACATGAATATTCATTAACACCATGGACTATTCGATTATTAACAGAGGGGTGCAATTCGTCCTTGTTTTCACGAAGTGACGGTAGTGAGGAAAATCGTAACGCAAAGTGAATGCAATTTTTTTTCACTACCGTCACTTCGTGAAAACAGCGACGAATTGTGCACCACATCAAACTCCCCTACTTTCAGTCAAGTAATTCATTGTATTATGTAGTTGGGTAGGTTTATTTTACTAAGTGTTCAATTATCAGATATCAATGATATTTTAAAGATATGGAAAAGGTTCTTGTATTTTATATGTAGCAAATCAATCTCACATACAAAATCACTATCAAGTGTCGTCTGATCCGCCGATTGCCGTCTGCTATATACGGTCAAGGCACATTTATCTGTGGACTGTGAGGTACACAGTTTACTCGTCATTGTAGATTTATGATTAGCCATCTGTCATGTATTAGTCTTTAATTGTTGACACACATACAATTACCACACACATGAACACTCTCACTTCCCCTCCCCAACACACCATTTCCGCACACCCGGTTCACACATCATACCCAACGGCATATACGCCCTGCAACATAGTGGAACATTCTAGTTTGATAGTGACGGCGAACTAGCTACGTTTGTGCTGGCAATTAATGATCCAGCGAGCGAAAATAAGACAACCGGAGCAATATGTGTCCTGGGTGGAAGTCGTCCTAGAGGGTGGTTGCCCTAGGGGGTAGTTATCCTAGGGGTTTGTTGTTCTAGGGGTAGTTGACTGGGGGTGGTTATCCGGGGGTGGATGTCCAGGGGGAGGTGTCCGGATACGGGTATTTTGGGACTTGCGAAATCAATGAAGTTTTCTTTGAAGACATGTAGGGGTTAATCATCTTTCAGGCTATAAGGGCCAATAGAACAAATCTTACAATAATGGTCGACATGACAAGGGTGGGAGGGGGCAGCCCACAAACATTACCCTACCCCCATTCTTTAAATAAAAGTACCAATTAAAAGACCAACAGTGAATATGTTTTCAAAAATGATGAGGGATTTATAATCTTCATTAGACTAGGGTGTGATATATTCGAGCATATTCGCATGCAATACTTATGAATTAAATCGACTTTTCTTTTTCTTTCTCTTCAAAATTTTCCCTCGATTTCTCTCGGAAGAACGAAAAAAAGGGTGGCTATTTCGGCCCATATGGATCCTTTTATAATATGTACCGTGCTGAATTACATACATATATATCCAACATAATAGTTTGGATGCGCATAGACCTGACATCCATTATGACATACGTTGGATGCAGTGGCGTATATGAGCCAAAACTTTTTTGTTTGTTTGGGGGGGGGGGGGGCAGAAAAAAAAAATCATTTCAACAACATTTGTAAATCAAAGGTATCGAATTAGAAAGAAATAAAATCCACGTTTGAATCGTCTTTTGTGAAACGTACATGTGCAAGTGTGTGAGCGATCGAGTGCATGTATTTGGAGCGCTTATTATGATATATATTACTTGTATGCAGATAATAAATGACGCTGCCATGAAAGAATATATCGTATAGTACATGATTTTACAGTAGCTAGGAAACTATTTCATAGGCCAGGGCCATGGTGTCGGATAGATTTATGAGCAACTAGCATTTGGGATTTATCATTTCTGAGAGTTTCGTGTGGGATAAGAATGGATTGTGTTGTTTATAACAAATAGGTTGTGGAATACTGGAGGAAGTAGGTTATTGGAGTATCTGAACATAACGATTACAAGCTTCAAAGTATCGATATAATGTTTTCAGCTTCTCAGTGAAATAATAGAATTAAGTGAATGTATTTAAATAAAATGGCTGTGCTACATTTCGGCTATAAAAGTCATTTCAGGAAGAAAAAATACAAATAATGAAATTTCGGTCTTATTAGATAAGCCATCATTATTCACATGATACATGTGATTGATTTAAAGAAGTTTTCTTCTTCTCCTTCTTCTTTTTTTAAGTATAAAACAAACTCAAATATGTGATAAATGATTCTTATTTATATAAAGACGTAATTCAACTTCTGATTTGCAAACAAAACGTCGGTTTCAGGAGGAGAGAAAAACGATTTCTCCATCGACTTGCTTGTGACGAATACAATCACAGATACATGAATCATTTATTTCAAATATATGCCTACATTATAAATCTTACATTTCTGAACATGACGAAGGAAATAATACAGCTTTCATAAAATATGTCTTACAAAATACATACAAGAATGTCTTTATTATTAAAAAACGTTATTTAACCTAGATACATAAATATCATGTACAAAATGTCACAATACAAAATTCGAATCATGTAAACTGCCTAAGAAGCAAACTTTATTTCCTGATTTTAAAATGTACTCACTTTCTCATTGATATATGCATCGCTATCGCATCCTTTGCGTAAGTAAAATAAGAACGAGAGAGAGAGAGAGAAAGTGTGTGTGTGTGTGAGAGAGCATATAGCTCCGTTTAGTCTCATTTGACAACGCCCCCTATCGTCAGAGTCAGCAGCCTAACATGTTAGCCTATGGAATTTTACCCCAAAAATCGTTAAAAATTCATTTTTAGTTTAAACGAAAAGCACATCAACCCGACGTACGTTATCACTAGCTCTTTCATTGGAACCCCCATGTCTCATTGACTTTTGAAAGTTCACCCACCGTAATTTGATCAAAATAGGTTGCAAGCTCGCCATTGCCTATATAATACATGTGAAACAAGTCGAACTTTGGACTCAGTTTGCCAAGCGATTGTAAGGTTTTAGGTCAAGCACACGAAGGATAAGAAGCATGAATTATAATAGATCAGTTCTGATCGGTTCACTATGTCCATTTCAGCCAACCCCCCACCGCAATTTTTCCATTGAAGATAAGCAAACATTTTGCCGAGGTAAGCAAAAACATGAATATTCATGACACACCATGGACTATTCGAGTATTTACAGAGGGCCAACTGTGCACCACATCAAACTCCCCTACTTTAAGTCAAGTATTTCATTGTATTGTGAAGTTTGGTAGGTTTATTTTAATAACTGTTTAATTATCAGATATCAATGATAGTTTAAAGATATGGAAAATGTTCTTGTATTTTATATTTAGCAAAGCAATCTCACATACAAATTCACTACCAAGTGGCGTCTAATCCGCCGATTGTCGTCTGCTATATACGTCCAGCGAGCGAAAAGGAGACAACCGGAGCAATACGAGAGAGAGAGGGGGAGAGATAGAGAGAGAGAAGAAAATAGGTGGAGAGCGGGAGCAAGCCAAAGAGAGAAAATGTGATCATTTTTTTATGATGGGGTGACCAAAGTTCGCAGATAATTGAAAAAATATTAGGGAATGTGATATTCGATCCATGATTTCTCTCATTCAACACAAATTTATTTAGTTCAATTATTACCAAATGGATTGCAAAGTTTTTTACTACAAATCGGTGCACTTAGAATATTTATCGTCAAGGAATTCCGGGAATATCGCGATCTCAAAATTCGATGTTGAATCGAAATGTGCTGGAACTCAAGAAAAATTCAAACAAAATAACCCGAGACCTTAATTCGCGCACGGAAGTTTACAGCTCATTTATTCTCCCAAAGAGGTTAATCAAATATAAAAATAAGTGCACATTATGCAAGGAAAATATTACACAATCAGTTAGTACCACGTTTTACTCATAGATTTGATGACATCTGCTCTCAAACTAAAGATTTCCAGGACCTTGTCGGTAATTTCATATTTTTTTCGGAACGGACGCAAAAAACAACAACATTTTCCGTTCTTTTGTCAATATGTACATAATTTTACACCAAGTTCCATAAAAAAAATGTTGGTCTCTGCCTAATTTTTGGTTCCTCTTTGCATTGTTGGTATCAGATTTTCGAAATCTTACCGATTTGTTGAGATAGCGAACTAAGACCACGCGCGAACTATGGTCACACCACCATACATGTATTTCTAAAGCGAATATAGGCCATAAGGTTGTTTCAAAATCGACCAAAGGATAAAACAGATAACAGCTATCAGCGGCTTTTTTGTCATTTATTTATTTATTTATTTATTAATCTTTTTTTAGGAGGGTGGCTCCATCAGTAGTTAAATACGTGGAGGCCCTACAGTCCATCAGTCCATTGATTATAAGCCAGTAATATTAATTTTTCATGCGAGTGATATTTTAATTTACGAGAAAGTACTATATACCAACATAGCAATGATGGCTATACTTAAATTGTTACCTAGTTCTAAAATTGTTACCTTATACCTTGTTATCTTATGTTTCATAATTTCACTTCATATTTGTTCTCTTGTCATTACTCTGTTTAGTTTTAATTGTATCAATATTGTAAAGCGCTTTGATATAAATGTCTTATGAAAAGCGCTATATAAGTAAAAGTTATTATTATTATTATAACCTAAAATCATCTAGACATAAATTGTACAGATATAATTATAAGGCTATATTTCTTAAATGTAATACAAAGTTTTGGTATGGGGTCATGAATTTGGTTCAAATGAACATATTGGAAGCAAATGCGATCCTTCAATATTCAGTGATCGTTGTCCGGGTTATAATCGAGTCTATCTGAGTTATGAAATTGTAAAAAATTAAATCTTTATGCTTGGTAGCTCCATCTCATGGTCAAGATTTTTATTATGCTATAAAACAATATTTCTTGACTAAAATTGACCAAATGGCTATTTCCATTTGGAAAGTATATATCTCAACTACATATTCTGAGATTTTCATGGTCGTAGCTACCATTGTATGGCCGTAGGCGCTATTTGAAATTTTGATATTCAATTTTTCTCGAAAGCAGAAGTGTTTTAGGGACTAAATTGTCTAGTGCTTATAAAACATCCACAGGGGCAACCAAATATATCAACATTTTAAAGAATCCCTATCCAGCCAATTTGCAAAATGTCCCTAAACTTTGTATTGCCTTTAATGATCAGAAAGAAATCGATTTCCCAGCTTCACCTATATCAAAAACACTTTTGAAATTAATCTGACCACTGGAGGCATTTATTTTAATGTACTAGTATTCACTCATGTATACAGACTCTATTTACATTTTCAATCGAATTTTTCTACAACATCACAGCCAGGTGTCAGAATACCGCATTCGATCATGGAAAACTGTGTCAAGCAAAGCAAACTGTCATATTCAAGCAAAAATTCCTTTTCATTAGAAAGGGAACTTTAAAAATACGAACTTTGGGGAATGGGGACTTTGAACACGCATTTCAAGTTTCAAGTTTCAAGTCATATTTCAATTAAAATCCATAAAAAACATATAGAACACACAGAACACACACAAAATGGAAACATGTCTACAAATATACCGGAATTACACAAAGTTAATCAGCAATATAAATGAATTGGGGAAACTGCAAATAAAAGTTAAAACCTTATGGTTTTATTTGCTCTGACCCTATTTATCCTGTCTGTACCAAGAAATTCCAAAAGCTACACTGATGCCGATGAAAATGGCGAGCAATACAGACAATACCGAGATAGCTGCTATCGTCGATGAAGGCATCTTTTTGGTTTCCTCACAAGCGCATGTTACATCTGAAATATCGTGGATGGAAAGAAGTTTTAGTAAATCAATTTGAGTTGTTGGTCAATTTGTCAAAATTTGTCAATTACCTACAAGTAATTATGTCCGCACACAATCATGTATGTCAACAACCACAAATTTAACCAAAATTTGTTCTCTGAGCTATGGCGTCATAATTAGTTTCCCATCACGTCGTGTTATTTGTACTCGGCTCTGCAGCCCACTAGCAACGAAACGGCCTTCTATGTGGGATAGCCGATTGCTATATACATTGCTTTGCAAAAATGAATTGAAGTGAAAAATTGCATAATACATGTATGTGATAAATTCATCCAAGCATGCATAGAACTTCCTATAGGAGCTCTGTAAATATCTCACACGTTCTGCTCCTGAAAAGATCGTTTATGCCCTCATTTCATCTCGTTTAGACTTTTGTAATTCTCCTATGTACCACTTTACTAACTTGAAAACACAACTCTCTCGTTTGCAGGGATTACAAAATACTGCTGCCCGCATTTTACTTTATCTACATGTATATAACAGATCATCCCACGTAACTCCCACTATGGAATCTCTCCATTGATTACCGATTCAATTTTGGAAAATATTCAAGATGTTGTTACTTGTTTTCTTTGTTTGCATGGTACTTCCCCTAAGTTCAACTCTACTTTTTCACTTTCCATAATCTTCGTAGACAACTTCGATCTTCTAACTCTTCTATTCTTTTAGTCCCCCAAAACAACAGTTCATGGAGGGATCAATCTGTTTTCCATGCTGGATCAGTTCTATGGCATGAATTACCTCATCCTCTTAAGGAAATAGCAACTCTAAACTCATGAGTCTTCTCTTAAAACTCACTCGTGTTCAAATCCGATTTAGATTAATTTGATACTTCCACATTTGATCCGTCATAGCATATATATTTCCTTAGTGTATTATGTATGTCAACTTATTTTTTCGAAGCACTCTGTTTTACTCTTATTATATTGTTCATGACTCTGTATTGCAATTGACACATAATTATAGTTTAGTATAATGTCAACGCTTTGAACATTTCTGTGAATTGGATATAGCGCTTTACAAATAGCCATTATTATTATTAACTTACATGACTCTTGAGTTGGGGTGTTAAAGAACGATCGGATCCAGTCTTCATAACGTGTGACCCTGGTGTAGACTCCAGGTGAATTCGGATCGCCACACCCATTCCCCCAGCTCACCACACCAATCTGGTAGTACTGGTCGGTGTTACTCGATGGATACGCCACCAGGGGGCCGCCACTGTCGCCCTATAAGGGTAAATTGGACATTCAAGGACAATTACAAAGGACTAAATCACTTCCAATTTAATTCTCTTATTTCTTTGCCGATAATATTTGAATTATAATTTGAACCTACTCTCGACTACTGATATATAGTAGGCCTAACCATGATTAATGTACATTGTAAGATGATGACGCGGATCCTAATCAAATGTTTGGTTGAAAGCGTACACGTGACCAGGCATTTATTTTGCCTAACGCGTAATTTGGATAATGACCGGTCATTATCCAATGGTAACGACCGGTCATTATCAAAATCATGTTATAAAACATCATTTTATAAAGCAAATAAAACATATTCTTATAAAAGAATAAAACATATTCTTATAAAACAAATAATACACATCATTTTGTTCGGGCATAAGTAAAATTGCATCCGGAGCACTACCTCTGGGCCGAACATACCTTGTACGGAAGGCTGCATGCCCCCACCCCTGCCCCGCAAAAAAACGTGTAGCACGACAATTTTTCGGGGTATAGAATTGTGGGGGAAATAACAGGGATTGTTGTCCTAAACAGGCATTTATCGGGAGTCAAGTACATGTAATTGTACGGGTTTGTACATTATAGGGGTTTTGCCCTAGTATTGAATATTGTACATCGTATTAAATTTTACACTGCACGTTACGAGGCACCTGTTTCTTTGCCGTATGACTTTGCTCCGAGTAGTATGCGTTTATCTAATTTTGGACTAAAAACTATAACAATGTCAATTAGCAACGTACTCTAATCTATGATTGATAAAAATGTGAAAGTTCGAGGCATTATGACTACCATTAGAGAAAATGTTATTAATATAGATTATACCAAGAATATAGGATTCATGACCATGGTTTTTGACAGGGATTAATGAGGAAATACACAAGAGAAGCATCAAGTTGGAACCATGTAGGCAAAGCTATACTTCGTGGACATGACTATTACAATACTCGAGGTGTCAGAAATATACATTACATTATTGTGTAATGTTTTTTTCTTCTTTCAAATCAGCTTTTGTTTCTTTTTGAGATATTTTTGGTTGTTTGTTTAATAAAGTAGTAGTAAGTCATTTAGTTAGTTTGTTAGTCAGTTACTTTGTTTTATGTTCTTCTATGTACCTGTGGATTGGCTTATCGTTAAGGATTAAAGTAAAAACGAAAGGGGCGGGGGTGGTATACGTCTATTTTGTTCAAATCGCTCTTCTCTCGCAAATGCATTGAGTGGACCTAAATCGATGGGAAAATGATTAAATCTAAAAAAAAGGACGCATGCTGTATTCCAAATTTGTATGTTTTCGTTGAAATCAATTTTTTGAAATTCTTGATTGATTATTACCTGGCAAGCATCAACACCGCCCTTTTCGTAGCCTGCACAAATCATGTTACCAGTGAAGACGTAATCCCCTGCTACGGACCGATCGCACTTTGTCCAGTTATAGATGGGAACATTTGCCTCATATAACGTATCAGGGTATTTTTCCTCTATTAAAGAAAAGAATAATCAATGGGAAATACATAATTATTTGCCTAAACGAACTAGGGTGTTTTCGCGAGGAGGGGGATTGAAAAATAATGCCACGTCACTTGACATGACTTGACAATTTAAAAGAATTCATAAGCAATACAAGAATCTAACAATAAAACTGAAGACCAATATTTATCCCTACATGGCCCAAAATCATCCTCACCTCCACTTTTTAGTTTTCCCCATCCAGTGACTGTTGCATTCTGCCCGACGACGAACTGGTCTTCCATGTCGCCAGTAGGAAGACAAATCGTATTCACTTTGAAATCTTCGCTGAGGGTAAACGAACCGTTCATCTTAAACAAAGCGATGTCATTGTCGAAATTATAATCATCTTTAAAGTCGTATTTGGGATGGACGATGATTCTTGATGCCTGAAGTTCTTGTGAGACATCAGTGTCTACAGTTGTATCGATAGAACCGACTGTAAAAGTGTATACTTCAGGATTGCAGAGGGACATATCATCGCTTCAAAATAAATAAAATAGAATGTGGCATTAAATGATTTTTTTTTAAGTGTTTTTATTTTACGCATAAAATATTCTATAAGAATAAATACTGTATTCCGTCACTATATATATATTATATAGTGAAAAAAAATGCAATCGGATCTATATATTATTCACCAATAAAATACTATAAAGGGCACTGCAGAATTGTCTACGAGTTGATTTTATTCTTAAATAGAGGGCTTAAAAACACTAAATTCCGTTTAGGCATATCTGTATTCTTATAATTTCTAAGAACCTAAATCACGAAGACGATGTTTGAGTACCACATCTAATATGATTGCCATTTCTTCGGAAATGGGATCGCAGAATGATCGTGTCGTGTGCGCTGGGCGTAAAGCTATGGTCACAACCCCAAAAAGTAGCCTGGTCGGCGGCGAGTTTTTAGCCAATTTCACCCGGGCACCGAGCGGCGGACGCTCGGGCACCGCTTGTTTTTAGGGCATCGCTCGGACGCCGCTGGAGTTTAGCACGGAGTTTAAAATCGGCGGCGCCTGCTCACTTTTCACTCGCCGCCCAAAATACGCTCGTTGCCCGGGCGGTTGCCGATGGGAGATCATTCGGTCACTGGGCGGCGAGTTCAAAATCGGCCGGCAGCCTTTGACCTAGCAGCTTCTATATTTGACCTAAATCGCTCGACGGCGAATGCTCGATTAGTTCGATGCCCGGGGAGGCGATCGCCCGGGCACCGAGCGTATTTTGGTGCCCCACCGATCACCGGCCGGCCGCCGCGCAATTTCTTTAAAATCAGATGGTGGCTGGTGGGAGACCGCTCGGGAATCGGTGGGCCATCACTGAGTCGGTCATGCACTACCTGGACGCCGCACGTAGAAGCTTCCCGATTTCGCCAAGTTTGACCTAAAATAGACCGGCGACCGACTGGATATTGACAGGGCACCGCCCATGCATCGCTGGGGCTCTACAGCCTGCTCGACTCGTTGGGCGATGCCTAAATTCCAGCGGCTACCGAGCAGGCTACAAATCCGTCAGCCGCCGCTCTGAGTTGTGACCTTAGCTTCAGACACGCTGCAGTACACCTGCTCCTATAAGACCTAAACATCCAACACTATTATTAATAGTTGTATGTTAAAGAGTTTTATTCTACCATATTGAAAACAGTGTCACATATCACCATCATCATCCAGGCGCGGATCTACGGGGGGGGGGGTTAGGGGGTTTAAACCCCCCCCCCCCTTGGGCGGCCCCCCCCCCCCCCCCCAAAAAAAAAAAAAAGGAGAAAAAAAGAAAAAAAGAAAGAAAAAAGAACGCACGCTGGAGAGAAACCCTTTCAAGTGCAAATATTGTGAGAAGATATTCAACTCATCTGGTAACTTAACCAAACACATGATAACTCTGGATATAACTGTGTATTAAACTGTTACTTGATTTAAAAAGACGTTATCATGCACTGCTTTTTATGGTCTCCATTGTGTTAATAGATGCCAGGAAAACATCACTTACGGGGTTCAAATAAACACCCCCCAAAAAAATCGGCTCGCCGCTTCGCGGCTCGTGGACGATGCTCCGCATCGTCGTTATTTTGGTCAACCCCCCCCCCCCTTAGCAAAAAGCTAGATCCGCCCCTGTCATCATCATCTTTGATAATATCATTGACTTACACGCAATGTGCAGCTGTCAGGACCCACATTGGGTCAATCAAGGAGCCTCCACAGATCAAATCCCCATCCTCGAACATAGCAACCTGCCATGGCCACGCATACTCCTTTGCTGGTTTACCGCCGATGATCATAGAGTTCATTCCTTCGTATGTCTTTCCACAATCATTAGGATTGGCTTTATACAGACAAAAACAAAATCAATGGAATAATTACATGATTCAATATGGGCCTATGCGGAATGATGATGATATTAATAACGATGGTGGTGATGATGATGATAACATAATAATGAAACTAACAATAATAGAAGCAGTAATAATAATAATTGAAATTGATAAAAATAATAATGGTATACTGTAACAAGGTTCTTGTATAGCGCATATCACATAACGTCTCTATGTGCTTCCAAAGAGCTTTGGAAACTATTACCCTAACTTTAGCTCCGGCAGTCGTTATCAGCGCACAGTGCATTTCAAGGAATTATCCTAACCGGTACCAATTTACCTCACCTGGGTCGAGTGTGGCAAATGTTAGGCCTGTTCTAACTAGCCCGAGATTGTCCAATATCCCGCTATTTGAACTATCCCGATCGCAAACTATCCAGCTAATTTGTGCCTTCATCAGCCCGAAATTGCAATTAGCGAGATATTTGGTCGGGATTGTCATCCCAAGATATCTTGGGATAGTTTGCAAAATATCCCACTTTTTGGCAAAATATCCAGCTATTTGTCCGGTGCGTCTGGTAGACTGAAGACTCGCACTATGCGCGAACGCTGAGCAAAATATCTCGAGCTAATTTTCGAGTTTCTAGTTTCGAGGTCGAATCTCGAGCTGATGAAGACGCGGTTTGTTATTTCGGGATTATTTCCCAAATCAGAAATAGCCGGCTCAGTATTTGGCAATCTCGAGCTGATGAAAACGCGCCTCATGTCTTGCCAAAGGACATATTAAGTGCCGCGACGGGACTTGAAACGCGGACCTTGTAATCCACAGTCCGGTGACATATCCACTCGACCACGGGAATAACGATAATGATAATATCTATGATAATTCTAGTGATAAGAATAATAAAAATGATAACGCAGCTTTCACAAAAATAATAATTGTAAATAAAATGATAAGAACGATATCAGTCATAACAATCGTAATAATACTATTAATAATGATGGTGATAATGATGACAATGGTAATTATTATTTAGTATTAATGCTGCGCTCTCTTTGGGGCCCTGTAACTTCAGGATGCCAATAACGAGAAAAGATCGAACCCCGGACCTCTCGAACAAGAGCCAAGAGCCTAAACCAATATACCACAGTGCTCCCACTGTCACTCGATTGACAACCCCCCCCCCCTTCCTCCCTCTCTCTCTCTCTCTCTCTCTCTTTATCCTATAAAATGTTACCCCTGCTCTTTTAATGTTCGTTAGCGATGAATATGACATTGTAGGTTCAGTCTTTCATTGTGATAAATTTGTTTTCAATAACTATTCTCAACTGAAAAACTTATTTTTCATCATGGACTCACCTTGCCAATCAGCTGCCATTGCTGTTACAGCAATCATCAAAACCACGAGCATTGAGGAAACTGGCGCCATTGTTTTTAGTGCTGTAATGAGCTGAAGTTGAATCGACATTGACATTTTTTCTTTTTTAAATATGTATTTGGGATGGGGAAGGGGGTATTATTTATTAAGATATCATTCATCATTTCATACATCGAGTTAACATTCTTTTTTTTTCCTCTAATACAGTCTCTATGACCGAGGATTCTACTGGCTTCTCAGCAAAATTCTTTTACCACGTTCCGTGTATTTTCTGACTTCAAGATTATTCATCTACCGGTACTAACAATGTTAACATGCTCAGCTATGGCTGTGACCTTAATTTATTCTTTATGTACTATTTTTGACGAATTAAATTCTTTATTATGTTGTCTATTATTTTGTAAGTGTTTTTTCGGTAGTAAAATGCATTACGCTTAGAACAAATTGTAATAAAGTAGAGTACGAGATGTTCTTTTGTGCTGTTTTCTATCGTGTGATAATGTAGAATGAGACGCATACTTGTTCCAACAACGCATATTGGCTTGTGGGTATTGTATATGTTCGAAACTTAAGGGCTACGGCATTTATGATGCTTGATTTGTTTACCCCCTTAGATAATTATTGTATAATTATCATTAACATGGTTTATATAATTATTAGAATCATCATAATTGTTAGAAATACAACAAACTATACTTACATAGTGTTCGAAACCATCAAAGCTGTAGTCGTGCACGGTGCGAAACCTTTTATTGATTGTATATTAAAGCACGTTACCAGTTTATTAGTCATATATAATTATATTATAGTTCAAAGTCTAATGTATTTGTTTGTAAAGATAACAGTTCAGCAGGACCCTTCAAGATTGGATACTTCATGCAGGTCTATTGGTATTTTTTAATTTTCGAAATCAACCTTGAGACACGTACCGGTTATCATCATTCTTTGAGGTTGTGAGTGCCCAAAAAACAAATCTTACAATAATGGTCAAAATGACGAAGGTGGGGGGGGGGGGGGGTGCTGTCCACATACATTACCCCCCAACCTTATTTTTGTTTTCACCAATGGATAGCCAGCATTGTCCTTCAAGACGGTGTAAAACAGTATTATGTATACACAAGTTAATGATAATGAGAGGAATAAATAACTTTGATTAGACGGGGGGTGTAAAATATTCGAGCATATTCGCATGCAATACTTATGAATTAAGTTGATACTTTCTTTCTTTCTCTTCCATATTTTCCCCTCGATTTCCCTTGGAAGAACGAAGAAGGGTGATTATTTCGGCCCATATGGATCCTTTTATAGTCTTGAATTACAAATCAAACATAATAGTTTGGATGCGCATCTGGCATCCATGACTATACGTTGGATGCAGTTGCGTAAAGAGCCAAAACTTTTTTGGGGGATAGAAAACAAAAAACGGAAAATCATGACATGAATTTTAGCAACAGTAAATTATTGGTATGGAATTAGAAGAAGAAAAAACAAATCGACGTTTGAATCCCAGTACGCCAGTGGTTGGATGTCCTATTCTGACCTCCATGGAAGGTATTTACAGAGCAGTGAATAAATTACACATGCTTTAGGTTTTTATGTAATGATAATAGATAATGATATTAATAATGATGATAGTCAAAATTGACCGGCTGCCAAAACACTGGTCTTGGACCCTATACCATTCTCATGCACTATAAAATTATTTTCAAAGAGATGACGAATAGCGCCATCTGTTTTGATGTGCGAGTCTGAACGATAAGAGTACCGAAGCTGTGACGTCATAACAATTTATTTTTAGAATTTCTCAGTTTTTTCTTCATTTTCCGAAAGAACATCAAAAATAATGTCCAAATGTCGAAAACCAATTGAATATGTTAAGTATTGGCTGAGATATGACCATCTGAATAAGTATACTCCCCATAGGAACTCAGTGTTGCTCTGGCTCCTAATGGTTAGGAGCCAGAGCATATAACACTAAGTTCCCATAGGACATAATTCATTCAGATGGTCATATCTCAGCCAATACTTAACATATTAAATTGGTTTTCGACATTTGGACATTATTTTTGATGTTCTTTCGGAATATGAAGAAAAAATTGAGAAATTCTAAAAATAGATTTTTGATGACGTCACACTTCACCAATACCACATTTTATGGAGAAGCATCCCACATGAAAATCTGGTCTCGTCAATTAGGGACATGACCACTAAGATACGATCATTGGAGCGAAGGGGACAAGAAACAAAGGGTTTGTATATAGGGTTTCCTCGGAACAGGAAACCAATGTCTTTGGGAAACTATCAATTAATTCACCATTGTTCCTGGCATAATGCAGGCGTAAATTCCATAAAACATTTTTCTCTTTTTTCTTTTGTAATGATATCCTCTTGTTAAAAGGCCTCATTATTTTTCTTTGATATTTAGTTTATTTCTTTTGTTTTATGGAGTGTTTTATTTCCCCCAACAGAAGTATACAACTTCGTTTACTGCATTTGATCGAGTTCTTCTTTCTTTCTTACTTTCGGCTTAAATTATTGATCTATTAATTTGTTTACGGATGTATACTTTTTTATATTTTAGATTATTATTATCTGTTTATTTAATTATTTTTCCATTTATCTTTCTTTCTTTCCCTTTCTTTGAACCTTCGGTCTTCTCCTTTTCTTGTTCTTTTTATTCTTTGTTATCTTCTTTCCTTCTCCTTTCCGCCTTTTCTCCTTCCTTTCTATCTTTTGTTTTATTCATAATCCAACGCTAGTGCGCAATATTTATTGACGTGCATATTAGTTTTGTTTAATTTGTATTTCTCTGAACTTCAATACTTTTTTTTCGCATAGAAGCAAAATAATTGCCTTAGGCCCAGTAATCTTAGCTTATAGAGACTGAACATAAGCTAATTATTACAAAGTTTTCATCACTTGATAAACGATAATGATAAGTACAACGTTATTCGTTATTCATAATTCGCATAATGCATGTGACTAAAATATACCACTTTTATATAGTATGAAAATATTTCCGTAAGACGCAGCTATATAGGCATACTCTATTTTTGATTTTCATATTTCAAATGGTATTATATACATAACTGAATTTTGAGTCGTTCCGGCTTTAAAAAACAACAACACCATGGGCCTGCCATGGGCCCCAAACCCTGCAAGGGAAACTTACTAATTAGTCATCAATGCCAAATTCTCTTCCTTCAATTCATCTTATTTCGAACTTGCATTTCATAATTTCATCCGCGGTTAAAGACAAATTCCGTTCTGTTCTCATGAAAATACTTTACCAGAATTGGAAAATGATTTAGTGTGTCCAGTCGTTTCTATTTCCTCGATCAATCAATTTATTCCAAAATTATTTCTTCCCAACTTAGATTAGTTATAGATATAAAAGTAAAAAATATTAGTAGTTCCATATATCAAACGAAATTTTTCACAGTAAAAAACAACAACAACAATAGTTATCTTATCAACTTCTGTTTAGTTTTTAACACACATCGCCCTCTGTGCTTTAATAAACAATTCCAAATTAATCATTTCAGTAATCTAAATTCAAAGTAGTGTTGTTCTTTTGTTTTGCTTCCTGCCTTCCTCCCACCCTTCTCCCACCCCACAAATATCTTGGGTCCGTACCTATACCGTAACTTCTTGACCGTATACAGCTCAGATAAGACGCTAACGTAAACATCCCGGCCCGATATCGATCGCGATACACATAGCTGTAATCCTTGCGCTGTATTGTTTTGTCTGAATCTGACTTGGAGACCGACTGAAATGCTCACTTATTGGTATTTGAAGCATCATGTACTGCACTTGTAAGAAGACAATCAGCCCTGCTGCAAAATTCTATTCATGAATTTTGAAAATGTAAGTACATAAAGGAAGTAAATCGGTTTTGTTGCAGGTTTTGTCTCGTCATCTTCGTCTCCGACATCGTGTGACTCCGGCACCGCTGCGGTTGCCCGTGCATCTAGGCTAGTCTAGTGTGTGGTGTCGAGCTCCTTTTTTGTGAGTGTAGACCTATTGGCTATTGCATGCTTAGACTCTACAGTAGGTCTACCCGACGACAGTAGGCCTATTGTGTTTTTTTTCTCCGCAATGGGTTTTTGCACAGCTCTCTGTGTACTGGGTGTAGATCTACTGGAAGTTCTGTATCAGTTTTTGGCATTCTTGTGAAATACGATTTGTTATTTTGCAAAACTGATTTGAGAGGACATTGCCCCGTGGTCTATACCTGGGGCTGCCACTCCTATCCTATCTATCAACAAGTGTCAACTTAATTTAGACAATAACCCCGTACATTGCATTTACCAATGATTCTTTTCTTTTCCCAATTTATATTTCTTTTGTAAATCAACAAGTGTCAGCTTAATTTAGACAATGACCCCCTGAGACTGCAATTACCAATGACAATTTTATATTGCCCATTTAACATGTTTTTGTAAATCAACAAGTGCCAAATTAATGGCGGCAATGGGCCTGTACACTGACAAGTGTCAAGTTAATAGTGCTAATGGCCCCGTACGCTGCTATTTCCAATGACTGACTCGTACCTCCCTGAATTGATGTCAATACTCTCGTTATTGATCCTGTTTCGAAAGTAGGAACAGAGCGTTTTTTTCTCATCCTCACTTCACTCTTCCAAACTTCACTGTTTTAAGTTATGTTAAAAAATAACCTCAGTGAAGTAAAATAACCAGGATCATAACTTGTTTTGTTTTAAATATTAATATTCTTATCGCTATTACTTCAAAAAGTTTAGCTTATATAATGTCCGTTGAAATAAACCAAATGACAATGAAAGAGATCATAATAAAAGCAATCATTTTGTTTACTGCGGATAGATCATAAAATTGTTATTAAAAGACCAGTTGGTAGATACAATCTGCACCTGAGCCGACAAAGGTCATTTATGATAAAATTGTAAAACCCACCGAGATGAATACGTGCTCATGTTATAGGGTGTATGTAATCATTACTCATTAATTTTGTGCACCGACTTTACATTCTATAAAGAGGGCAAACAAAAGCTATTCATGAAGCACTTACTTGACTTTGGCATTGATTAGTCCTATTCTAAAATACACAAAGTGGGATTTTTCCATGAGAATAAGATCTGTGGATATTTTGGGTCATTTGCACCATGTGCTAACTACGAAATGGTCTATTGCGTACGCCGTCCATCATAATACTGTAATATGTATCACTTGAATTAGTTAAAGTATAGACCTGTTTGAAAACGCCCCCCTCTCCAAAAATGAAATTGAAGCTCTTATTATCAATCATGTGAAAGAATATGTTTAAACTAATACGTGATGATACATTTTTTGTCGGGAAACCGCCTAGTTACTAATATATTTGGTAAATTATTATATCTATCCGGCCTGGATAGATATCGCGTTCTTTTATATACATCTTGTGTGTACAGTGCTTGTAACTTTACCAAGACTGCGCCAAATTTTTATTATTTTAATGATTCCAGAACATTGCAGTGCACACCAATACTTATAAATAAAAAGAAGAAATGAGTATAAAGAGAAATGAAGAGAAAAGAGAGAGAAAGAGAGAGATAGAGAGAAACAGAAATATACAGGAAGGAAGATTGAGAGATGAGGAAGAGAAATAGAAGGGGGAACGAGAGAGTTTCCCCTTTCCCCTTTTCAATTTGTCTCCCTTTGTCACACCCAAGTTTCTCTTGTCATCCTTCCCTCTCTCCTTTCCATTTTTCTCTCCCCCCCCCCCCCCTCTCCTTCTCTCTCTCTCTCTCTCTCTTCCCTTCTCCTTGTGTATCCCCCTGCCTCCTTTCCCCTTTCTGTTTTTATCCCCCTTCTCTTCTACATCACTTGAATTTCCTCTCGTTTCTTCCGCTCCTTTTTCTTTCCTTTTTTTTTCTTTCTTTCTTTCCTATTCTCTCTGTATATCTCTTCTCCCTCTCCTACCTATCCCTCTTAGCAATTTATTTCACTCTACCTTTCTTTGCACTGTTGTTCTGTCCCATTCTATCTCTTCTTGTTTTTCTCTTTACATAATTTTTCGCTCTCTCTCTCTCTCTCTCAGATCTTTTTCTCTCTCTCTTTTCTCTCGAGCCTTGTTCTGTTTCTCTCTCTTCTTTTTGTTCGTGTATTCTTTT
>JAVYIG010008055.1:0-15000 GCA_035222895.1 Strongylocentrotus droebachiensis
TGCTTGGGCAGGGTTGGTTCATATTGTGACGGCATTAAAACATCGTTTTTTTCGGCGAATCTCTCGCATATCCTAGATGCTATGGAGGTTGTTTTATTTGTATTTTTATAAATCACCCGATATGTAATTGACTTAAAACTTGCATGATGGCCATCTGTTAGCATACCAGTTTCAAGTAATACGATATTTGCCAGATTTGTGATTTTCTATGAACCCGCACTTTAACATACCCAGAGGGGAGATATTAATTCCATTCTCTATCCGGGATGTGCTCCTATTCCATTAGAGTATAGTAGCAATAACAAGAAACGTACCTTGTGTGAGCACGATTTGTAAACAATATTACCATGAGCTTTTATATGTATATAAGATTTTTGATATAAGATTTGTATAAGATTAAACTCTCGTTCTTTCTCTCTCTCTCTCTCTTCTACTACTAGCTTTCTCTCATTTCTTCTTCCTCCTCCTTTTCTTTCTTCTTCTCATTCTCTCCTTCTTCATGTCTCTCTTTCTCTCTCTCTCTTCAACAGAACGAACAAAACAAATCCCAACCATTCTAGTTGAATTCAGCATTTTGATACACAATAATCAACATTTAATATGACACATACAACATAACGTTCTAATTTTACATTGAATGCTACCAATATTTATCAATATTTTGTAAGTGAGAGATTTACCCATTGATTTTTTACAAGAGTAGTAAAACGATCGTTAATTCCCTCATGATAGAGAAAATAACAAGGATCGATATCTTGGAAGTATCAGCGATTAAACTCAATTTTAACCTAATCCATTTATGTTTTTCTATTGTGAAAATGCCATAAGCTTCAAAATACTTCCTTCAGGATAGGTGCTTGGCATGCAAAATAAAGAAATACATGTATCAGCATCAAGGAAGTAACAAAAAAATACAACATGAAATTGTGTATGCACATCATTAAAATGGACAATGAATAATGAATTTAACAAAGCATGAAAATTAAGTCGAAATCGGCCTATATTCCTGCAATATCGGATGGTGTCAAAAGAGTATATTCTAATTCCTTTTGTGTAGCAATGGCTCATGTGCTAGCTTGAGAATTATATTGTCTTTTTGGAGCCAGAAAGGCATTAATGCTGTGTTTAAAGAGAAGGTTGGGTTTGGGAAGAAGTGAAAAATAATTTGTGAGCATTATCATTGTTATTATGCAAGTGTGGAAGAACATCAGAGGAAAAAAGTTCCCTGAAAAGCATGGCTCTTCAAATGCCTTCATATTCTAAATATAACAAGTAACAGCTTAAACACGAGGCCCAAATTTTATGCCACATGTTTGTGTAGTCCCATATTTATCTTTCTGTGTACAGAGCTTGTTACTTTTACCAAGACTGGGCCGAATTTCTTATCATTCTGATGACTCCAGAACCTTGCAGTACTTACCAATTGAGTTATATGCTACATGATCAACTTTATCTGATCGATTCCACACCATTTCTTTCACAATGCAATTGCATGCCCAGAACTCAAAATTATCTTTAAGTATAGGAGTTGACACCATTCTGATTAAAAAAAGACAATATTATATTGTCTGTTTGGAACCAGAAGGGCATTAATTCTGTGTTAAGTATTGGAGTGAACACCCTTCCATCTTCAAACAGACTTTTAACCCAGATGAGCTTCATGTATCTAAAAGAACTTTCTCTCACAGTAAGTATTTAGCAAATTCATATATTTTCCCCTTGGAGTCATTTGATATTGTTCTGAAAATTCCTGAAAACTCTTCAGATCTGATGGAAAACTTGTCGGATCTGTTTGAGAACATGTGACAAAAGTTACAAGCGAGAGGGTGCAATCATGCCCCGTCAAGCAGAGAAGTGGACTCATTAGAGATGTATATAAAGCCAATTTCCTCAACAAATTTATATCAAGGGCCATAAGACAGGAGAAGCCATGCCACATACATACTTATGTTATTTATTTATATGTATTTTGTTCTATTTTACCACAAGATTAATTTCCCATAATTTTTGTTGGAATAAATTGATTCAATGTCCGAGGTAAACATGCCTAGAAAGTGATAAAATATATTCTGGATGGTGGATTGGGGTAACTAACCAGGAAGAAGTACAATCATGCACATCAAAGAAAAATGTATGCAATGCTATACGAGTGTTCCTTTCTATATAAGCTCTTACTACTGACTGTTTCAGTAAAATTCATTACGACTTAATTTTGATAAGGACAATGAGACATAGAATCTAGTCGACATTCATGGCTTCATCGTCTCCGTCTTTCTTGTCGTCTTTCTTGTCGTCCTTGGAGCTTGAACCACCTTGGAGGGCCCTGCTGAAGGACTCGATGTCTGCCAGGAAACAAACAGAAGGATATAGAATAAGTTTGGATTAAAACAAGTGATTGTAAGGGGTGGTGAAGTTGTTGATATTTCTTTTAATAAATCTTTATTAAAAAGCAAAATGCTAGCATGATAATGACAATGGTGAGTATCTGTATTGTTCTGTCAATTCAGATATATTATCAGCCCCATAGCATCCCTTAAAATATACAAAGGAAAAACAAAATCTTGAAATATACAGTTCAATACACTTAATGTGCATTGCAAAATGGTAGCCTGATGAAAGCCATCACCTTTCTCATCAAGTCATTAGCTATGTTCACACTGGACTGTGGCAGAAACCTTGAGGACATAATCAACGACAAGGGATTACATGGGACAGAAACAATGAGTATTCAAAATTAACTACAAGCCAGAGGCAGCAT
Organism: Strongylocentrotus droebachiensis; assembly: GCA_035222895.1. Lineage (NCBI taxonomy): Eukaryota > Metazoa > Echinodermata > Echinoidea > Camarodonta > Strongylocentrotidae > Strongylocentrotus > Strongylocentrotus droebachiensis. The sequence goes on from JAVYIG010008055.1 coordinate 2,759, forward strand.
TCATTTTAACTACAATGTACAAGCTGGCGTTACTTAGCAATTAAATGCCTCTGCGAGAGGACACCCCTGCTGCTCATAGTTAGCGCGCTAACATTAACACATGTCGTGATTTGAAACTTCCAGTTAACTTAAGGTTTCGTAACGAGTGTGTCCACAAGGTCCTTAAAGTGAAGGTTTATTGATATTTGGAAAATAGGCAAATTATACCATAATGCCCCCCTCCCCCGGTAAATAAAGAGTTTTAAGTAAGACTCATCAGTCTTTTGTTTAGACACATGAACATGATGTCGTCAGTGTCTTGTATTGTGCTAGTTTATTTGGATTTGTAGTGAATCAACACTAGGCCAACAGCTATCAAGAAAGTTCTCTTGTTGCAAATGTACATGCACATGACAGCTTTTGTTCTTTTTCTTTGAACTATCAGAATCCCACACAAAGAAATTAATCAGTTTTTACCTCCACTGTTAGCAGCATCTGTTGCTTCTGAGCTGAGACCAAACTGTGCCATGAGAGGACCCAACTGACCAGACTGGAACGCTGCTGTAAACATACCCAATGCCTGTATGGAATAGAAGAGAAAATAATTTTTTTTCATAGTGTTCAGACAACGTACTAAGAAGTGTGAACAAGACAGTTGCTTGTATGGCATAGAAGAGAGAAAACGTCTTTTCATAATGTTCAGACAACGTACTATTAAATCTGTTTTTCACTTTGATTAATACATGAAAAGCCTGACACAGTCATAATTACATGTTCATCAACATCCCATTAAAATTTGTGGTAGGTACAATTACATGTTTCAATGGGATGTCGGTGCTCTCGAATTTATGGCGTTTTCGTGAAACACTGCCCTGCTTGTTAAACTGCATTGTGACATTGACTATGTACTATGCTAATAACATCATAAACAAGTTTAAAAGGAATATCATTTCTTTATTCTTATTCAACTAAAGTACATGGGCTAGAGAGAGAAACATGTAGATGCATATACAACTAGATGGAACTTCGACTGCGCGCAGTCGAAAAAGATGCCTCCGTCATAGAGCAAGTTTACAAACCAAAACAGAAGAAATTTTTCAAATTCAAGTTCAATTGAAATCCATTAACAGGTTCTCAGAATATGGTGATTACAAGCGATTTCTCATATACATATATGACCCTTTGACCTCATGACCCTAAAATCTACTCAGTTCATTGGCTCTGCAAGATGTCCTGAGTTAAATAGTTATCCATCTGTTAGTTCTAATGAGAATGCGTTCACAAGCTATTTTTGCATACATAATGAGCCCATGACATTTGACCTTTGACCTCATGACCCAAGAATCTACTCGGTTCATTGGCTCTGCAAGATACATACATGATCTAAGTTTGGCAGGAATCCATCAATCTGTTCTAATGATAATGCGATCACAAGCTATTTTTGCATACATAATGAGCCACATGACCTTTGACCTTGACCTCATGACCCTCAAAATCTAATCAGTTCATCGGCTCTGCAAGTAACATAAATGACCTAAGTTTGGCAGGAATCCATCAATCGGTTCTTGAGATTAAAGCGATCACGAGCTGTTTTTGCATACATAATGAGCCATGTTACCTTTGACATCGTGACCCCAAAATCTAATCAGTTCATTGGCTCTGCAAGTAACATACATGACCTAAGTTTGGCAGGAATCCATCAATCGGTTCTTGAGATAACGCGATCACGAGCTGTTTTTGCATACATAATGAGCCCTGTGACCTTCGACTTTTGACCTCGTGACTCCAAAATCTAATCAGTTCATTGGCTCTGCAAGATACATACATGACCAAAGTTTGGCAGGAATCCATCCATCGGTTCTTGAGATAACGAGATCACAAGCTGTTTTTGCATACATAATGAGCCCTGTGACCTTCGACCTTTGACCTTGTGACCCCAAAATCTAATCAGTTCATTGGCTCTGCAAGATACATACATAACCAAAGTTTGGCAGGAATCCATTGATCGGTTCTTCAGATAACGCGATCACGAGAACAGGACGTACGGACGGACGGACGGACGGACAACCAGAAAACATAATGCCTCCGGCTACTTCGTAACGGAGGCATAAAAAATGTAAAAGAATACAAGAGAGAGAGAGAGAAAGAGAGGGAGAGAGAGAGGAGGGAGAGACATAGCGTGTAAGGGGGAGACAGAGAGATATGATACAAAGGCCCAAATTCACAAAGGAGGTTTGTCGACAAACCTAGGTTTATGTGCGTCATATGACACGTTTCGACGCGTTTCAAACCACTGTTTGACAAACCTCCTTTGTGAATTCGGGCCAAAGTGTTTACAAAAGTTCTTTAAAAAAGAGAAAAAGAAAGAGTTGAACCAATAGAATGATCATTTTCTAACCTGTTGGAACTGAGGGGACTGGAGAGTTGCTCGTAGCTGCTCAGGATCTTTAGGGAGGGACTCCCCCTCCGGTAAGAATGGAATAAGCTTCTTTTGAATCTCCTGATTGGCTAGAATCGGGGTCATGGCATCTGATGTCATCAGCTGGCTCAGGTCAACAGCTGCAAGAAAACAAGACGATAATTGCAACTTAATAAATTGGACAAAGTACACTGTAATCCATTTAGAGTTTTAGTATAGTATATACTGGTTAACAACTAATTATTCATACCCTTTGTAAATTTGATGTCTCAGGTGTTTTTTGTAACTCAAGAATGAAGGGTGGACTGGTTGAATCAGGGTCTTTTAAATGTAAGTAGATGTCACATTCTCAAGAAACATAAATCGGGACAAATTAGTTGTTCACATACTAAAAAGCATTACAAGGTACGAGTACAAATAATTTAGTTGTTAACTAAACATATAAGTCTTTCTTTGTGAAAAAAATGATCAAGTGAAGTTCTAACTGAAATTCTATTATCACATATGATATGCTACTTTAATCCTAGATTTATTTTGTGCATGACACATGAAATTATCAAAAAGTATCAGGTTAAGAAAGAGTCCTCAATAAGTGTATAATATACTGCAGAAGTACAGTAGGTTCTGCCTACACACACGGCACACACATAAATATTCCAGACATTTGAAGAGCTTCATATGACTTTGCACAGGTAACTGGAACTAATTTTATGATTATACAACTACCGGTAATTTGATTGATTCATGAAACTTTAACCTACAAACTACAGCAAGTTCAGTCAAACGGGAAGCAATGGAAAATGCTTTATTACAAGTGGGGAATGACAGTCTGACAGATTCCTTCTGTATGTATACAGCAACAGAGAATGTCAAACGACCACCCCCTCATCCTGTATAGTATAAAGTCTTGTGAAATCCTTCTGCTGTTTGTAGGCAAAAGTCTCAACATGAATGTGTATTCAGAACATTTAAATATAAAGAAATAGATATTTGTTTTTACCTGGTTGTCCAGCTCCTGCTTCTCCTGGCACTGTAAATAAAATGAAAGAATGGTAAGAATTTAGTTGAATTCATATGGGTCAGAGTTAACACTGCACAGATATCTAACTGAATTACACATGTAACTCACTTCCAAACCCCCTTACGATTGCCTTAAAATCACCTTTAGAGATCAAAATGAACATTTCATGTATTATTTTGCGTAGGTAAATGGGTGGACTATCACATAATGGTTCAGTTATATGGCAAGCAACATCCTAACAAATCTCAAAAAAGGCAAAAGGCTGATGAGGAGGTAAAGTTATGTCATTCTAGCTGCATACATGATGATGATTGTGATGATGATGGGGTGAACATGGTTAAGGTGATGATGGTGATGACCATGACGATGTTATTGATGACATTAGTGATGATGATAATGAAAGTGACAGTGATCATTTTGATGATGATGATGATGATAATGATTATTACATAATTGATACTGATGATAATGAGAGGATGATGGTCAAGGTGATGATAATGAAAATGATGGTGAAAATGAGAGGATGATGATGATGGTGATAATGATGATGATGATGGTGGTAATGCTGCTGCTGATGTCAGATGATGATGATGACGGTGGTGATCATGGTGATGGTGATGATATTGATGACGATGCTGATGATGATAATGATAGTGACAGTGATCGTTGTGATAATGATGATGATGTGGTGAGAATGATGATGATAATAATGAAGATAACATCACGAGGATCAATAACCATGTCACTTACAATTCATGGAGCTGAGGATACTCTGCAAGTCCCTCAGCTGTATGGCCGGCTGCCCTGCGGCCGGAGAAGCACCTGGAGCAGCGGCAGCCGAGGATGCAGTAGATGCGGGGGTAGCAGCAGCAGCAGGAGTAACAGCAGCAGGGGTGGTGGATGGCCTAGCTGCTGGGGTAGAGCTTTGGGTGGTGGCAGGGGTCACACTGCTGCTGGAAGATGTAGCAGGGCGAGCAGAGGACTGGGTTCTAGACGGTCTGCAATGAACAAAGATCAAAGGATAATATTGAGGGGTCAGTGACACAAAGACGTAACTCCATACTTCGCTAAAATGAGTATTTGATATAAAAATGTTCAGAAAAAATGTGGGCTTTCCAGGAAACACAAAGACTTAACTCCATCCAACACCTGATTGAAGTCAATGGCTAGTGAAACATAGACTTAACTCCTTAGACCCAAGTGCTCAGTGACACATAAACCACTTTTTCTCAAAATGGCCAAAATGGAGTCTTTGCGTTTCTGACCCCTCAATATCAAGTTCACACTATGGCACCTCAAAGGGAGTTTATCCTGTCGACATGACATACCGATGACATCAATAACTTGGTTTTTATCCATCATGAGGCGTGATAGTTGCTGCGACGGCAAGTCTACCATTATGCTTACATAACAAAAGTAATGAACGGAAAGAAAGTAAAAAGTACAAGTCAAGTAAAGAATTATTATGGAGCTTACTGTATTTACTTGATTCTGTTCACATCAGGACAATCCTGAAATCCAGTGGACAGATTGAATAGCAGACAACACCTTTATTCTTGTTAACATTCAAGACATTAAAATATGCTGGACAAAAATGGTTTCCCCAAAATTTTAACAGAAACATAACTCAGATTTAATCAGGTTCCATTTTTCAATAAGAGCTCAACTAATAATCAAGAAGATTTATATAAGAAATGTAAGCTTACGTGGACTCTGATGCACCTCCAGTTCTAGCCCCGCCCAACATACTCTGCAAGCCAAGGGGGCCTATAAATAAAAAGCAAATAAAAGAAGGAGAAGAAGGAAAAAAAAAGGAGGAGGAGGAGAACAAGAAGAACAAGAAGAACAAGAAAAAAGAAGAAGATGAATGAGAAAGAGGAGGAGGAGAGGAAGAAGACGAGAAAAAAAAGAAACAGGTATTTTAGCATGTTGGTTACATAGTTACATACTTCACGAGTTTAACATTTTGACAACCTCAGCATATCATACAAATTACAAACAGACTACCGGCACATATTTTGTAACATTTTCAAATATTAACGTTGTGCATAATTACATTGATCATATCTCAGAATAAATATATCAATACTTCTTGACTATGGTCTTGATTACCATATGGCCATAGGAATTTCAATAAAGCTGGATTTCACAAGAAGTTTTGTCAAAAGAGAGGCCCAATCAGCTACAAGTCACACCTGGCAGCCATGCGACTCCTAAGTCTTGCATTGCTCTTTTAAAGCCAATAGGCTTTTTCTTCTGACTACAGCACTTAAAATATCTCATGATTCTTTCAATTTAATAGTTAATTTCATAAAATACAAAGATATAATACATAATAACCTTGAGCCTGGAAAGAGCATTCAAAAGCCAGTGACTTGTAATAAAACACAGCGATTTCCCTTACAATCATAGTAATTCTGATATCAAATTGCTGGTGATATTGGTTAAAACCAACACACCCTTGCACAAGGATCCCTAAGTGTACTGTGAGACTTACACATTACATCCTGTCTTCTTAAGGCCCGTTCAGATATGACGTGGCAAAACCGCAGCATTTTATAAATCATGACGTAAAGTGTAGTATGCTCCACATTTCGCTATCTTCTAAGACAGAGCTCAGTGAATACATGCAAGTCGTTTGTGGCAGCTTTTTTTACGGGGGTTTACCATGCCATATCTGAACAAGCTTGTAAAGGGATCCGGGAACTTTGTGTCAGATTCTGAAACAAAATCCTGGATTTAGATCGTGCTGCAATGATAATTATGAACCGTTAGGTGACTTAGGTCAATCAGGAACCCCATGACTTTTACAAGCCAATCACCTGTCTGATTATCAAAATATTTATGATTGGAAATCAAAACCAAATTTTGCGTTTGACAAACGGTTTTCATAACACTACAGTGTATTTGGGAAAACAAGTATGGTAAAACCGGTCACTCAAAGATTTTTACTCTTTTGAGGCACTTAATGATCATTTTGAAGCGCGAAATATTACACCAAATCACAGACACTGCTAACACGTAGGGCCATGCATCTCAGATTTAATATTGTTAAACGATCCCTTTAATGAATACTGGTGACAATCCACATGAACACCACACCTTAAACCACGGCCCAAAGACTTACTGAGTCCCCCTAGTCCTCCCCCACTGAGGAGCTGCATCATCTGCTGTTGATCCATGTTACCTAGCATAGACTGCAAACCTCCTTCACCTTCAAGTACAAACAGAAATACAAGTAATTAGGAATCTTAAAAAGAGAACAGTTTCTACTAAGGGATATGAGTAATACTTTCATTAATGTACATGTTTAGAATGTTTTCCCCTTGTTCCTCATGTCTTCTCCACTTGTGTTATTCTCGTGTTATGTATTGATACATGTATTATATTCAACTTTTATATGTTTGTTTTCCTTTGCATATAAGTTAACTTGAACTTGAACTTGAGCAATTCTTTTATAATCTCTTCAGTGCCAAAAATTAATTCAACTGTCAAATGAAATGGGTGGCCTTAGAGTGCTCTGTTTAATTGTTGAATTTGGTTTGAAATATCCCTTCCCCCCCCCCCCCCCCCGATTATATTTTACACTGCATGATTTCACACACATTATTATTGGCAATGAAATTATTGTTTTGAGTCTATCAGCAAATAAACTGTACTTCTTTGTTTTTCTTTTAAAACATAGTTCTAAAACAGAAACGGACTAAAATTTTCCTTTCAATTCAGATTTGTAAAGAATATTTTGCTGTCCACATCACCGTGCATTATTTCTGTATCCTATAATCCTACCCCTATGATGCAAATAGTGCTAACGTGAATTCAAAGGCAAACTAAAATGAGGGAGTAAATTACGTACCCAGAGCAGACCCCAGCCCACCCAAGTCTGCCGGTAGACCGCCAGTGCCCCGCCCTCCTCCAAGGCCACTGGAGCCGGGGGCAGGTGGGTTGTTGAGCACATCATTCACCTTCTTACACAGCTCGTCATCCTTATCCGTCTTTGGCTCCTAGAAAGATCAAAGTTGAAAACAGCTTGTTAGACATGAGAGGTGAGAATAAGTGACACAAATCCTTGATTACATGACCAGAGGGGTGTTTCACAAATAGCCTATGTCGAACTTAACCCCAAGTTGGACTTTAAAAATTATTGAGAGGCATTTGTAGCCTTCAAACAAAATGCATTCAAAAGCAAAACTTCAAGTACTTGAGACAAAACTTTGGATCTAATATGACCCTCGTCTAACATGACAAATTAGCTAGTTTTCTGAATAACAACTTATCATACAATGACATTGCCAAAGTGAATGCCATGCCAGATAACCTACTGTTTTTATTCCATCATGAATTGATTTTCTTAGGTCCTGTTTTAGTTTATTGGTATGCTTACCTGCATCCAAAAGAAGAACTTGCGAGCAGAAGACTTGAACTTCAGAATGTACACCCTTCCTGTCGTGCATTGTGGGACGCGCTTGAATTCGCAGTCATCTGGGAATATGATCAGATCCTGCAAAAAATAAATACAGCAATCATTGTGACACTCCATCACTTGCCGGAATAATCATCTCTTCAAGAACTAAAAATGAATCACTTTTCAACCAAGAACCCCCAATTCATGCAAAATATGCCGAGTGTAGATCTAGAGATATTCTAGACTTTATTGTTGAATCATGATTTTTAGGGGTGAGCTATAAAGTCTACTGTACATGTATCATACTGATTTTTTTGAATGTAAATTGTATGCCTTTCCATGAAAACCAATATCGTAAACTCTCGTCAGAAGCCAGTGTTTTTGTCATGTAAAATGTAGTGCTTTGTACATCGTACGAGAAGAAAGAAGAGTCCACTGACTCCACTAGCGAAATATGTAATGTCTCAGTTCCTCATTACGGTAGATAACTGCACAGGTGCGCGCCCGCCCGCAACCCACCATCGGTATGCACTTGTATTGTGCAGCGGCTTGCCATGAAACCTGTGAAAAAGGGTACTAGATTTGTATAATCAACGTTTATCTGAAAAACACTCCAAAAATAACAAGAAAATTGACACGAAACAGGTAATAAACATAACATTTAATGAATATTTACTTCATTTTGGGTATGTTTTAATGGGGTATTTCCACGCCAGAGTTGCAATTGCGGGTCAAATTTTGGATAGATCTAGAGTAAAACCGCCAAACTTTGGACATTGCCAAGCTTCGGAAAAAAATTACTTCAACGGCTCAAACGCAAAATATGAGCCTAGCTCAGGCGGGTAACTTGCATGCATTTGATACTACTACTAACCTATATCGTTAGTACAAAAAGTTAGGGCAGGTTACCGTCTGCAAAACTCACAAAAAACATCGCATTCAGAGACAGATTTCAGGTTACCTAGATTTTTACAGTTCCTTAACAGGGTAGTTAAGGTGTAGAGCCTTCAATATATCGATTACAAACAAATCCTTGGCATATTTCAGGTGGTTTCTGCCAAAATTATGGGAGCTTATGAGATACTTTTTCACTCTATCGCGAAAATTTTCTAATGGCGGCCATTACCACGGACCTAGGGGTACTAAATAGATTCCCCTACCAGAAGATGGCGCTCTTCCAAGCTTCGGACAGGCAACATTGAGTGTCATTTTGACTACGAAAAAATAGCGCTTTCGTAAGATTTTAGCACCAGAATATTGTACGAGTGTTGTGAAAAACACCTTTCTGATAGTTCTACCTAGATCTAATTTAAATCTACCCAAAACGAGAAAATAATACTTTTTTCCATGAAATCAATGCAGTCAAACTTACCCCTATCGTACGATTTTGATCCGGTTTCCAAACCTCCGATGAATGCGCACTTTAGCGCGCGCGCTATACGTGCGCTACACATGAACGTCCGAAGCTTGGCAAGTGCGTCCGAAGCTTGGCATGAAAACAGGTTCGGCGGGTAAGTAAATAATTCTAGTTTTCCGTTTCCTTTACTATTAATACTAATTTTCTTTTACATGATATAGATCTACATAAACAGTATTTGCACAATAATAGTATATTTGATCTTTCAATAATTAAAAAAGAATTTAATGTTTTCCCTCGTTTTGTCTTAAGTGTCCAAAGTTTGGCGGTCTTACTCTACATCTAGGCTTCTGAACACGCACCCAAAATATTCTAGAATCTACCTGATCTAAGTTAGACCTACCGGTAGATAAGAAAATTGACACAAAACACAAACATAACGACTTTTAAATCATTCATTCATGATAACGCCATTACGAACGTGTAGATGGCGCACAGTTTTTCCTTCATAATCATTTTGCCTTCGGCGTAGACTAGAAGGGATGAGATTGATCATGGATATCGATTTTGACCCATAATTTCCTAAAAATGGACCATTAAACGGATTATTTCAGTCAAGTTGGTAAGTGGAACCGAAGTAGTTAAGTTTTAACCTAATTTACAATATAAAATGCATCGGATATGCATCCTGTGAAAGGAGTAATTCGGGGATAAGTTTTGCAAGTTTGGTGTGCTGATTTGCCCACATAACCCTACACATTTCGCGGGATAGTCTGTTTCGGTCTCTAAACATGCTAAAGAGAGAGCCGACCCTACCCCAATAAGAGGCTAACGAACGAAAGAGACGGAAAATTCGGTCTAGGTATTTCCACGCCGAAGTTACTGGTCAAAAAACGGATACGAAAGTACACTAGCGCTGGAAAACTTACATCAACTACTGTGCCAGATGTGCGGTCTTTCCAGCAGAAATGCATGAGAGTATCATCGGGCTGGTGAAGGTAGACAAGGCCTTTTCTCTTGTCGGAAGTCACAGTCGTTCCTTTCAGTTCCATTTTTCCAGCTCGAAATTCCACCAAATTTTTGCTGGATGGACGACCTCCGGTAGCTGAACTTCCAAATAATGCACCCGACATGATTGATTAATTATAAGACGTCTATGATAAGTACAATTTTAGAAAATAACGGCAAAATTCCCAGACTTTATAAACGTACGTGACAATGCTGAAATTTGATATGTCAGGTAGCTTTGATGCGCGAACAAAAAAGGAAAATATATTTTAACAAATGTAATAAAGGGGGTGGGGGAGCGGTGAAATATTAGTAGACTCTAGTACGCAAGCCCATAATCGTTTACTTTTATAAAAGGCCTTGTAAATGCCCTTTTACAGATATAAAAATATAATTTCCTTGCTCTTTTTTTCTTTCAATATAGGGCAAAAAGGATTTTTTTTTCATACGCCAGAACGAATGGATTATTCATGACAAAGGGGAAAAAAGTGGTCGATTTTTTCTTCTTTTAGTAGCAATTTTTTCTCCACCCCGGCGGGAATTAGGTAAACAAAGTATCGATATTTCCTAAACCGTTTTCTGCTCTTTTTTAATTTTTCTCAATCCAAGAACCATTGCCTCCCCCCTCCCCCCCCCCCCCCCCAACTCCGTCCCGCTCCCCTCTCTCTCTCTCTCTCCTCTTCTTCCTCCTCCTTCCCTCTTCCTTATCTCCAATTTGAAATGCAATTATTATTTTGTGCAACCTCACTTAATTTTTCATCATTTTCTCGCCTTCTCCTATATATCTCGCTTCAGATGACCCAATTTCACTCTTCACACCCTGTTTATACCTTTGCTACTACCAGTGTAACTACGATATTTATTTACATGCAAATAAATCACTCAAGCTGAGAGTCGAGACACTAGTTGCGTACGTGATTCTTTTATACCCCATGTATTCATTTTCGAAATGATTAAAAATACACATGTGAACAATAACGTTTGCATAAGTACTACGTTAACTTGCAAATTATTCAAATGAATTAAAATATTCAGTAATAGATAGTAAATTAATTCTGAATTGTATCAAAACACTTGCGGGAAGCTAGAATTAAAAAAGTATATATATTTGTATAACTAGAATGGGACGAGTAGGACACATGTAAGCCTACTCGACGCAAAAGGAAGGGGTTGACATTGACGGTTTCTTCTAATCTGGTTAGGCCAGTTTGCGCGTGTTTATAAGAACTGTGAGAAAATCTTCATAATCGCTAATAATGTGCCTGTCTGATAGTTGGTTGCAGGGGCGGCGATCCCGGGGGACGGAGGAGGGGAGGGGGGAGGGGGACACGTCCCGGCCCCCTCAATTCTTTTAGGGGGATTTTCCTCCTCCCCCCGGAAAATACTGACTAAAGACTTCGACACACTTTTAGACTCTGGAGGGTCCAAGGGTGCATCGTTTAGACTAATAAAAATGCAAAAAAAATTCTCGCTCGGTCGCTACGCTTCCTCGCATAATATCCTTTAAAATTAATGTACAAGTAAATATTGTAGAAAATCTGTATTCCGTTGGTATCACTCCGTGATACCATGGACCTATTACGGATGGATATTCATCGTTTTCTTAACGAATTCATTGTGATTGTCTCCGTCAATGTCGTCTCAATAACATTCCGTACAGTTTTCTTCACTTTGATCTCATGATGGTCGCCGCCAAAAAGCCGGGACAGAATCAAGATAGTGATTTTACACATGTTAATCTACATGCGCAGAAGATAATAACTCGCCTAAATCTTGGAAAATAGATGCGCAGTTCTGGTTTATAATCGGAAATTGTTGTTCCGTGTACTGTACATGTATTTTATTTTGAAAAACATGTTGATATTACTAGATAGAGGTTATTTTTGGATTTTTTGGTTGTGATTTAAAATCCTGTTTCCCCCTATTTCCTCATAATATTCCAGAGTTACAACGGCACAGGGCTGATACAGATCATGGCCTTCTAATTGTTTTATAAGGTCATAGGTGTTATGTGTGCGAAAGTTTGCGAATCAGTAATAATACATTTCATATC
>JAVYIG010008055.1:20000-93874 GCA_035222895.1 Strongylocentrotus droebachiensis
GGGGGTGAAAGAGAGGAGAGAGAGGGGAGGTAATAGTCTGAGAGAGGAGGAGTGGGAGTAAACGAGAGAAGGGGGTTGTTGGGTGGAGTCGTCTCGTCGAGGGAGCAAGAAAGACACTGTGTCGGGTCAGCTGTGTCGGTATTCTTGCTCGATCCTCGTGTACTATATCATAGCAGAAGTTTGAAGTCGGTGAGATGTATATTGTCGGTCGGCCGACAAGTTTTTTTCCCTACGACCTGTGACTTCTTATCCGCTGTGACGACTTCGAGAGTGACTACAACTACAATACTTGTATTTTCTCGAAGTTTCACTTTCCTATACTATCAGCTAAAGAAATCAGAGGTTTAAAATTTTCGGAGAAACTAAATTCAAACAAGGTTTAAAAGTCAACAACGGTACGACAAATCGTCTTCCTTTCTTTATATTGTGATGAAACGCCAAAGATTCCGCGCTTCGCGCGGAAGGGGAAACTTCATTTAGACGAGTCGAAAACGGTACAACGAATCGTCTCCTTTCTCTAATAATTTAAGGAAACGTCAAAGCTTCCGCGCTTCGCGCGAGAGTGGGGGAACTGAATTCAGACAAATAGGGGGCTTATTAAAATTCGAAAACGGTACAACGAATCGTGTTCTTTCTCTAATAATTTGGGGAAACGTCAACGCTTTCGCGCTTCGCGCGAGAGGGGGAAACTGAATTCAGATGAATAGGGCTTAATAAGATTCGAAAACGGTACGAGGAATCGTCTTCCTTTCTCTATATTGTGAGAGAGAACGAGGGGGGGGGGGGGACTGAATTCAGACAAAATTAATAGGGCTTATTTAGATTCGAAAACGGTACAACGAATCGTCTGCTTTTTCTCATAATTTAATGAAACGTCAAAGCTTCCGCGGGAGGAGGGGGAACTGAATTCAGATGAGGAATTAGAGTCGAGAACAGTACACCGAATCGTCTGTTTTTTCTCATAATTTAATGAAACGTCAAAGCTTCCGCGCTTCGCGCGGGGAGGGAAAGAAACTGAATTCAGACAAGGATTAAGAGTCTAGAACAGTATACCGAATCGTCTGCTTTTTCTCATGATATAATGAAACGTCAAAGATTCCGCGCTTCGCGGGAGGGGGGGGGGGACTGAATTCAGACAAAATTAATAGGGCTTATTTAGATTCGAAAACAGTACAACGAATCGTGTTCTAGCTCTAATAATTTAAGGAAGCGTCAAAGCTTCCGCGCTTCGCGCGAAAGGGGGAAACTGAATTCAGACAAAATTCATAGGGCTTATTTAGAGTCGAAAACGGTACAACGAACCGTGTTCATTCTCAAATGATATGAGGAAACGTCAAAGCTTTCGCGCTTCGCGCGAAAGGGTGAAACTGAATTCAGATGCAAAGGGCTGATTAAGAGTCGAAAACGGTTCGACGAATCGTCTTCTTTCTCTAATACTTTAATGAAACGTCAAAACTTCCGCGCTTCGCGCGAGGGAGGGAAGCTTCATTCAGATGAGGATTTAGAGTCGAGAACAGTACACCGAATCGTCTGCTTTTTCTCATAATTTAATGAAACGTCAAAGCTTCCGCGCTTTGCGCGGGAGGGGGGAACTGAATTCAGAAAAGGATAAACAGTCGAGAACGGTACAGCAAATCGTCTTCTTTTTTATAATAATTTAATGAAACGTCAAAGTTTTCGCGCGGGAGGGGGGGGGGGGACTTCATTCAGCCAAGGATTACCAGTCGAAAACGATACAATTAATCGTCTTCTTTTCCTAATAATTTAAGGAAACGTCTAAGGCCCACCACCCACACCCCCCTAATGAGCGCGCTTTTAAGTGATTCTCTTGCTCACTACCGCCCCTCCCTAAAATAAGATCCTAGCTCCGCGCCTGCATTAAAATATATAGCTATGATGCTGACTTAATTGAAGAAATAATTCGTATATTTATGTCGTCGAGGAAAAAGAAAATTTTGCGCATATGCAAGTACTATAGATAGTCCATAGGAAAAACAATTTAGCCTTCGGCCCCAGGTTTATAGGGTTGAATTTGTAGATATTGGACATTTAATTTTGTCGGTAATTGGTGGCTAGTTTTGTCGGTAATCGTTGGCCTCTACACCCCCCCCCCCCCCCCCACTGAAAAAGGTCTAGCGACACCCCTGACCGCATTAAGACAACAAAATGTAAAACTATCAAATAAATATATCTTTATGTAGAAGAGGGAAATATGGGACATGGTCATGGTGGTTCATATTTATAATTCTAGCCCTATTATATTAGAATAGTTAAAAAGGAAAGAAGAATCTCCGTCACAAGAAGCAATATGCAGTGTTGCTAAAATGTGGTGCATGGAGTGAAATTAGACAGTCGCACTACAGCCAATTGATTTCAAAATTAAATTTATGCACCCTACCAGTAGCGTACGCAGGATTTTTTTAAGGGGGGGGGGGGTTAAAATTTGAAAATCGCGCCAAAAATTTTGCAACGACTCAGCCAGCCGCTGAATAAGCGGGGGGGGGGGGGCGAGGTATACGAGGTATGTTCGTCTGCAAAAAAAAAATCCACGTTGCCTTACGGTGTTTGGTTCACTTGGATTTACTTTTTTAAAGATGGTTTGAATATCAACATGTTCAATCACAGACACACTAAAGTATAAAATTGTTGTTAATTGTTTAAAACCATGATAAAGGCCGGGCTAGCTATAGCCTATAAGGCTAAAATATTAAGTTACCATAATTCGTAGAAATTGCCATCACGCTAGTTGACTTTTTGGTCGTCTGTTGCTCTCTGGGATTTTCAGGACCAGGAAGAACTGGAAACAGAAAACAATACGGAAAAAACAGGAAAAGTGTCTTGCAGTTAGTTACCAAGCCTACCCAATCATAAAATAAAATCTGAATAAATATGTGTTACGTACGCCACCTTACGTTGGTTAGGTCTTCATTCTTTACTATGTTTTGCTTTTACAAGTGTGGTGGCACCGGTATGAAACAAAACCATGCCATTAAAGTGACTGCTGCCTCATTCCTGATTAAGGTTTGTTTTATTTTCCTTGATGTGGTGGCGGCGGCAGGATATGAACCCATGCATTGAAATGACTGGCAACCCATCCCTAGTGTTGGTTGTTTTGTTTCCCTTCAGCGGTAGGATATACAACTAAATTATTCATACCCCTTGTAAAAAAAAAAAAGAAACACCAGAAGAAAACGTGGACTAGGTGAATTACAAGTCATGTCTAGCATTTATTGAATACATTTAGATGTAACCTTTAATATGTCACATTCTAAAGAAAAAAAATCGGGACAAAACAATTTAATACAAAAGTTGGTAAGGGTTTGAATAATTAAGTTGTACTGAATGAATCCATGTGGCTCGAGCTTCCTCTCGATCTAGCGAGTAGGAGTAGGGTTGTTTTATAACTTTTATCTCCCTCGAAGTGGTGGCAGTGGCAGGATATGAAACCATGCCAATATTTTACTGGTGCTTTATCCTTTTTGGGTAGGGTTGGAAGGCCTGGGGGTGAGGTTGTTTTATTTCGCCCTAAGATTAAAATAATGTGCCTCGGCGCCTGATGTTTATTCTGTCTCCATTGGCGTATTAAGCAGCGGAGTAACACATAATTAAAATAATAATATTAATAATAATATTTAATTTGTATATAGCGTTTAATACAAATGTCTCTAAACGCTTTAGAAAAATATACTATTACCCCGGTCATTGGAATCAGTGCTTGCCCGCACACAATATGTGCACAATCTCCACTCCCTGGGGAGCATTCCAGCCAGCCGTTACATGACGCTCAAAAACTGTTTGACCAACAATGACGGTCATCTCCTTTGACTGTCGTATAAGCACCCCTCCCATACGCCCGAGCTACTAATATATCCCGGTTCGTTTAACATAACAAAAATAACAAAATTAACGCAACCATTTCATCTAATTGAAAGGTGATCTCAACGGCAGTATTAATGATCTTGAGTCTCTCTCTAAATATTATATAATTTTCCTGAAGTCCCTTACAATTAGCTATAGGCCTTTTTCTTTGAATTCAAATACTACTACACCATAAAGTATGATAAAAAATGATAATAATAACAATAATAATAATAATAATAATAGTAATAACAACAAATATATCATAATTTATACTTACGATCAAAAACAGACAGTTCTCCTATTTCGCCACAGGAGAAAACCCTGTTCTCAAGGCACGAGCTAGCACAACATGCAGGACGACGTCCATAATATAAGCAACTGGAGTTTGAGCCATTGTCAAAAATTTGTCCGCAGAAACACTCCTTGCCTTTACCAACAACACCAGCGTATTCGGGTCCGACCAGCATTTTGCAGCATTCAATGCACGACTCGATAGTCAGATTGGGGTTGTTAATGGAGAAGAGTTGGTAACAACCGTCTGGTGAAAATGTTGATGGTGATTAAATTAAAATAGCCACAATAAATACATTTATATACCAGTGTACAGAATGAGATCCCTGCCCCCACCCCCCCCCCCAAAAAAAAAAAAAAAACCTTCACAACTTTTCAATTTTGTTTCGAATTTTTCATCAAGGGATTTATGGTATTTCTGGGTATAGAAATCGTTCCTTGCATAATTATTATGATACCATTTGTTGTGTTTGGTATCTTTGTTTGCATTACTGAACAATAGACAGTGAGAACGCACAATCCAATTGTGCTTAATATTGGCAAAGTGAAGAACAAAACAGCATTCGAAATAAGAATTCAGTTCTACCAAGGGCGTAAATCGCAGAAGACGGGCCGGTGGTATAAATCCCCCACTTTTCAGGGAGGGGGTGGCCTGTACAAATAGTCCCCAACTTTCAATTCAGGGGAGGGGGGACACTTAGGTTTTTTTTAATTTTGATAATCAAAAATTAGTTTAAGTGACTTTGAAGTTGTGAAAATTTTGTTTGAAATAATGCTAAAACACTAAAAAAATAAATTAATTTCGTCCTATAATGACTTGTGTGCGACTTTTTTTCTCTTCTCTGAAATATCACATTCAACCACAATTGTATTTCCTTAAAGGGATAGTTGAGTTCTGTTGCAGAGGGCGCTACACAAAATTTTAAAAAAATGTTAAATTTGAAAGCACAATTTAAATGACAAAATCATCTTTGTTTGATCAAAATCGGTTCAGAGACGGCTGAAATATCCATAATATATAATGATTTCTAATATTTGTGTACCACCACTGTTAAATTTGAAAGCACCTGACCAAGCAGCCAAAATCAAGTTCAAAGAAACTGATTTCAACAGGCAGTAAATGAATATGCGCGAATCCTATTGTGCAAAATAATGAACATTTCTCTCATTATACAAATTATTCTAGTAAAATAAATTTAGAACGCATCTCTCTAAAATGGGTTAATGGAATTAATATTTTCAGTGCGATTATTTCCAGCTGATTAAATTGTGGAATATATTTACAATAGGTGTATTTATATGTCGTTTATTAAAATAATTTAAAATTCACTGATAGGTGTCCCTCTCTCTCTTTAAGCTGTGTTTGATCCTCGAAATCTCCAGTAGTTATTTTGTTTAAAACATACATACATACATATTTTCAAATGATTCCAGCATTATGGCACATATTTAAAGAAAAAAGTGCGGGGACTTTTTTGTTACCATAGAAGTTTGAATCCGTATATAGAAAGAAAGACCGGACATGTCGGTAACACGCATGGTATCCATCCGTTCACGGAGTGGGGGGGGGGGGGGGGGGGGGAGGGGGGCGGAATGACATGTCTTTGTGTTGTCGTACACAACAAACTTGAAGTTACGATTACAACCGATTGAAGAGGGAAAAGATGCTTGTAATAATAATAGTGATTAAGGTGATGATGATGATGATGATAATATACTGCTTCTACTACTAGCTACACCTATTCCATTACTACTGATCGCTAGTTATTATAGTAAAATTAATGATGATAATAATGATAATTAACGATTTTAATACAAATAATAATGGTATATATTAACTAACAATAAAATGGATAATTTTAAACATGAAATTAATATTCTTAATGATGATAAAGATGATAGTAGTGACGATAATAATGATAGTAAGAATTATGAATGAAAAATAATGACAGAGGCGAAGAAGATAATCTGAAAGGATCCAAAATGATATCTCCAACTTACCAAATGACTGCCCTTCAGACTGAGATGTATGAGCCAACACCAGTATTATATGTACAATGTAGAACAGCATGCGGTAGGTATCCATAGCTAATTACAGAATAATCAACAAAATAATTTTAAAAAAAATACATAGAGATTGTATTATTAATTTAGTTTGTTCCTTTTACTTGCCCAATATTTTAATAGTTGGTTCCACTTTTTTTCTTTTAGCAAAATGACGTCAGGAGATGATCAATACTGCTCGCCTGAAGCAATATCTCAAATAAAACTGACTTTTCGCTTTGGCAAAGATCTTTATCTTTATTCTATAATAACTGACAAGGTAGAAGTGGCAATCCTTGGAGTTACTCGCCTTATATCCCAGTATAGCTCCCTTGGAGAGCTGCCAAAGGGATTACCTCATACCAACCAGTACCAAGTAACAAAATATCATATTGCCTTCTACAGGAAATGACAAGTAAAATACAAATGTGGATATGATTCCCTATAAGACATGAATATTACCACGACTATGTTGTGCACTTAAAGTAAAGCTAAATAAGGTAAATATTTGGACCCCAGCATTGAGCAACAATATTTCATTTCCTCATGATCGCTTTCACATTTTATGTTTTCTCAACTTACTCAACGTGTGACGTATATTATCTGTTTTTAGCGAAAACGTATCACCAAAAAACGTGATGACCGTTTTTTATTTTGTTATATTTTTTATTAAGTCGATCATCCCCCTACTTGACACGTTATTTCGGACTTGTGCAACTCCTCTGCCAGAGAATCCTAGATCCTTCACTGCCTCTGAAGACAAGTTGAAGACAATCCCTGAGGTAATTATGTCATTTTGGCCCGGACATTGATTCTAGACATTGAAAAATACTTAATGCATGTTTTTCTCCTAAAGTCGAACCATACATTTATGTTCAAGGAAAATAAAAAGAAACTACATTGTTTAGTACAGGAAAGGCAAAAACAAAAGAAGAGAAAAGAAAAGAAACTGCATTGTTTAGTACAGGAAAGGAAACAAGGGAAACGGTCTCGGCGGTCTCGCCTGCATAACGAAATTCAATATGATAAACCAGAACGTCAATGTCCGTAGCGCTCATCCGCATCTAGCAACAACAAATATCGTAAATTTTATGTGGTACACTTTTGAACTGGTCAAAAAATAAAAATTTGATGCCCTGGAAGGGACATAATTTTATTTCATTTGCAAAAGTACCATAAATAATAAATGGAGCATAATCTCACAATTCTGTGTAGAAGTTTAGTGTTCCAAATTTAGCTCAACCAGATAAGGCAAACCAAATCAAAATCGGTCAAGAAATGAGGGAAAAGAAGCAATTTTTGTTATTTTTGGAATAAATTTGCATAAATTACCATAATTAATTAATGGAGAACAACGTCAAAATTCTGTGTAGAAGTTTAGTGTACCAAAGGTAGCTCTACGATATAAAGCAAACCAAATCAAAATCGGTCGAGAAATGAAGGAGAAGAAGCCTTTTTTGTGATTTCGAATAAATTTGCATAAATTAGCATAGATAATGAATTTCACGATTCTGTGTAGAAATTTTAAATCCCCCTCCTAGCCCTATCATATGAAACAATCAGAATCAAAATCGGTTGAAAAATAACGAAGAAGAAGCATTTTGAAAATCTTGATGTTGATGCCACAACAAAGTCTAAGTTTGTTGACCTTAAATGACCTTTGACCTTAACTTAGTGACCTGAAATTCTACTCACATGATTGAGGAGACTTGATAACCCTATAGTCCAAGTTTCATTGACTAAGAATTTATACTTTCAAAATTATATCAAAAATTCAAAAACTTAACCTTAGGTTAAGTTTTCGATGATGATGCTACAACATAGTCCAAGTCTGTTGACCTGAAATGACCTTTGACCTTGACTTTGTGATCTGAAATTCTACTCACATGATTGGGGATACTTGATTACCCTATAGTCAAAGTTTCATTGACTAAGAACTTATACTTTATAAATTATATCAAAAATTCAAAAACTTAACCTTAGGTTAAGTTCTTTATGTTTGACGCCGCCGCCGCCGCCGTCGCCGTCACCGGAAAAGCGGCGCCTATGTCTCGCTTTTTGCTACGCAGGCGAGACAAAAACGAAAGAAGAGAGAAAAAAAAAGAGAAGTAAAGAAAAGAAAAGAAAAAAAAAGTAAAGAAAAGTAAAAATAAGGAAAAGAAAGGAAAGGAAAGAGAAGAGAAGAGAAGAGAAGAAAAGAAAAGAAAAGAAAAGAAAAGAAAAGAAAAGAAAAGAAAAGAAAAGAAAAGAAAAGAAAAGAAAAGAAAAGAAGAAACAAAAATAGAAAAGAAAGAAAAAGAATAGAAAAGAATAGAAAAGAATAAAACATGACGACATCATAGTTCATACATAATTTTTATAGTTTCAGTTTTCTTGCATTATGTTACTGTTTTGCTGATTCATCTTCTCGTTGTTTCCTTTATGTGTTTCCTGTAAAATGTTAATGTTGACTATCTCAATTGCATTGCTGATGTTAAATACGTCGACACTGGTATTATAAATACGTTTCATATAGTGTATCGGTCGGTCTCTCTCTCTATCAGGGGCGGATCTAGCTTTTTGCTAAGGGGGGGGGGTTGGCCAAAATAATGACGATGCAGAGCATCGTCCACGAGCCGCGAAGCGGCGAACCGATTTTTTTTTGGGGTGTTTATTTGAACCCCGTAAGTGATGTTTTCCTGGCATCTATTAACACAATGGAGACCATAAAAAGCAGTGCATGATAACGTCTTTTTAAATCAAGTAACAGTTAAATACACAGTTATATCCAGAGTTATCATGTGTTTGGTTAAGTTACCAGATGAGTTGAATATCTTCTCACAATATTTGCACTTGAAAGGGTTTTTCTCCAGCGTGCGTTCTTTTTTCTTTCTTTCTTTTTTTTTTGTTTGGGGGGGGGGGCCGCCCAAGGGGGGGGGGGTTAAACCTCCTAACCCCCCCCCCCCCCCCGTAGATCCGCGCCTGTCTATGTTCTATATTCTATGAAGTAATTCATTCTCCCCGAGATCAATTCCACATTCAGAAATCCCACTCCTCCTTCTACCCCTACTCCTCCTTCTACCCCTACTCCTCCCCTTCTCGATTCTTCCAGTCAGTGCAAGATTTCCCGAACCATTCTTCCGTATAACATGGCCCAAGAAGCCCAGCTGTCGACCTCCTATATTATTCAGAAGCTTTCGTCTTGTTCCTGCCATGGCAAATACCTCATCATTAAAAACTCTTTCTGTCCATGAAATTCTTAGCATCCTTCTCAGGAACCAAACTTCACAACTTTCCAGTCGCTTTCTTAGGTCTGATGTCAGGGTCCAAGCTTCACACCTAAACATTATAACTGGATACACGTAGCAATTGAGTACGCGGAGTCTCGTTTTCATCTTCAGCTGCTTATTTTTTAAGATGTTTTCTAACTTGGAGAAAGTTGATTTTGCAAGTGCAATCCTTCTATTGATTTCTTGCTCGCCTCTTGCATCGTCTGTAATTGAAGTCCCGAGGTAATTAACAGAGGTGCCTTGCCTTATTTGATTTTTATTTTTTTATCTTAAGAGAGCACAAAGGTCGGTGCAAAGGATAAATTCACAAGTATTTCTACAGTGCGTCCCAGGAAAAAGAAAAGAGTTAAAAAAGGATTTCTTTCCCAAAATAAATGCGAACATATTTCCCCCAAAAATTCATCTTAGTGGATAGCTATAGGTCTGTTCTATTAAATGACACTAACAAATCTGACATTAATTTACGCTTGAGTGAGCAAAAGCCCTTTCGGCAAGCGCGTAGCCAGGATTTCATTTTAGGGGGGGGGGGGGGGCGGTAGTGAGCACGCAAAGCGTGCGAATCACTTAAAGAGCGCGCATAGTGCGCTCCCTAGGGGGTGGGTGCAGGGAGGGGGGAAGCTTTGAAAGAAGACGATTCGTTGTACCTTTCTCGACTCATAATCCTTGTCTAAATTCAGTCCGCCCCTCCTGCGCATAGCGCGGAAGCTTTGACGTATTATTAGACAAAGAAGACGATTCGTTTTCTTTTCTTTTCTTCTCTTCTCTTCTCTTCTCTTTCCTTTCCTTTCTTTTCCTTATTTTTCTTTTTCTTTTCTTTACTTTTCTTTAATTAAAACTACCTCTAAATATCCCTTGTACTAAATGAGTTATTAATTTTTCAAAAGGGACACATGGGAGAACAGTGATTTTGGCAAAACGATGAACAAATTTAAAAACGGCATTAGATTAAATTATCGACTCCTTTCCCTTTTTCTTCCTACGTCCTCTTACTTTTTTTCTTCTCTTTCTCTCTTTTTTTTTTGGGGCCGGCGTTTTTTTTTGGGGGGGCGACCGCCCCCACCGCCCCCCCCCTCCCCCCTGGCTACGCGCCTGCCTTTCGGTGAAAGAATGGAAAATATTTACTTGACGAGTACTGATAATAATTGTCCTGGAGGGTATCAATAAGTTGAGAGCGATTAAAAAGTTTACAGCTGCATAAAGTCCCCTCAGATGATTATATCAACATACTTTCAACAACAAAAGTCAAGACAAAAAAATCTTAGTGTCTCTACTGTGAAATGTCATGTGACTTGTGAAGCGTCATTCAAGGCCGTTCAACTTTCTGGGAAAAAGAGGTACATCTACAAAGGAAAACCTCAAAGCCGAAAATATACCATTGTTAACGTTGGTATATACCCCTGCATTGTGATTATTATCAGGGATGATTTCAATGTTTGTTTCTTTCTTTACATGGTCCCTGATACTGCTTAAGCATCATACATGAACTTTGCGGTCGGGTGGGATAGTCTGAATATTTATTTCCGAGCGAGCGAAGTGAGCGAGCAAAGAAAAAAGAAGAAGATTTGTGAGGTCGCAGTGCGAAAAATTACATCTCATAAAGAGAAGAAAACAATCCCGACGGGGTTTTAAGCACAATCTAACCATGATCTAATCATGAAAGACTGAAAATATCTTTAATAAGAAACGAGCGAGCTTTGGGTGAAATTTAAAAAAAAGTAACTCTTAGTCGCGAAAGGCAAAGGGGGCACATATCCAAAGGGAAAAGGACACTTATTAGAAAAGAAAAAGAGCACATGTCAAGATAAAACGTGGAATTACCAGAGGTGAAAATGGGGCACTTCTCGCACCTAATATATGAAAAGATGCACTTATGACAACGGAAAATGGGCACTTATTACAAAGTAAAAAGGGCAAATATCAGATTGAAAATGATACTAATTAGAAAGGATAAGGGGCACGTGTAAAAAAGGGGGCACTTATAGGAATGATAGAGGGCATACAAAGGACAGAGGCACTTGTCAAAATATAAGGGATACCTCTCATATTTGAAATGAGGCAATTACAACAGGTGAAGGGGCACTTATCAGAGATGGAAAGGGGTACTTCTTGTTCCTGAAAAGGGGCACTCACCTGAGATGAATAGGGGCACTTATTACAAAGGAAAATGGGCACTTGTCGAAGGAAAAGGGGCATGCACATATGAGATTTTAATAGAGGCATCTATCAGAGGTGTCAGAAGGAGCACTTATCAGTGGTGAGAATCGGCACTCAACAAAGATGAAAAGGGGCACTTGTCAGAAGGCGAAGGGGCACGTATAACAAAAGAAAAAGGCAATTTTTAAAGTAAAATGAACACAACTCAAATTTGAATAGAGTCAATTATGATAGGTGAAGGGGGCAATTATCACAGGTGATAAGAGGCACTTATAAGATGGTAGAACGGACACCAATTAGAAATAAAAAAGGGGGCACTTATCTGTAGTAAAAAGGGACACTTTAGGGGTACCTTAAAAAAGTGTGGGGGCACTGTGCCTCCTCCCCCATCTCCGCCACCTCTGGAGCAGAAGGTACTTTTGTGAAAGGGTGCAAAATTTTCATTCGTTGACCATTAAACGACAACACGGTCAGTGTAAAAGAGTGAACTAAACAATAATCACATTCCACAAATTATTGATTAATCCATTGGTATGAAAATCGATTAAACTACCTCTAAACCTCCCTTGTACTAAATGAGTTATTCATTTACCTAAAGGAACACATGTGAGAACAATGAAATCGGCAATACGCTGAACAAATTTAAAAACGGGAAAAAATGTAACCTGATGTAACCTGATGTAATCTAAAGATGGCATACTTCCATATTGTTTATCAAGAAATAAAAACAGTAATCAATCTATAATTTAAACTTTCGAATACTTCTCCCTTATCCATTCAATATCTCTATTCACCGTTCATCAAATAATTATTCAGTCAATCAATCAATCAATCAATCAATTAATCAATCAATCAATTAGTCGCTCAATCAATCAACCAACCAATCAGACAATTAGTCGGTCAATCAATCAGTCTATGTATTAATCATTCAACCAGTCATTAATTCAATCAATCAATCAATCAATCAATCAATCAGTCAGTCAGTCAATCAATCAGTCTATGTATTAATCATTCAACCAGTCATTCATTCAATCAATCAATCAGTCAGTCAATCAATCAATCAATCAGTCTATGTATTAATCATTCAACCAGTCATTCATTCAATCAATCAATCAGTCTATGTATTAATCATTCAACCAGTCATTCATTCAATCAATCAATCAGTCTATGTATTAATCATTCAACCAGTCATTCATTCAATCAATCAGTCAGTCAGTCAATCAATCAGTCTATGTATTAATCATTCAACCAGTCATTCATTCAATCAATCAGTCAGTCAATCAATCAATCAGTCTATGTATTAATCATTCAACCAGTCATTCATTCAATCAATCAATCAGTCTATGTATTAATCATTCAACCAGTCATTCATTCATTCAATCAATCAGTCAGTCAGTCAATCAATCAATCAGTCTATGTATTAATAATTTAACCAGTCATTCATTCAATCAATCAATCAGTCAGTCAGTCAGTCCGTCAATCAATCAATCAGTCTATGTATTAATCATTCAACCAGCCATTCATTCAATCAATCAATCATTCAATCAGTCAGTTAGTCAGTCAGTCAGTCAATCAATCAATCAGTCTATGTATTAATCATTCAACCAGTCATTCATTCAATCAATCAATCAATCAGTCAGTCAGTCAATCAACCAACCAATCAAACAATAAGTCGGTCAATCAATCAGTCAATCAATCAATTGCTTATTCAATCAATCAGTCTGTCACTTAGCCAACGAACCAAACCGCACATTTCAAAACAAAATATATATATATAGCTTACCGGTAAGTTCATACACCAAGAACAAACTGCAATCCCTATAAAGTCATTTTTATTCTGTTCACCTCGTTGCAATGTTTGAATACAAAAATAGTACTGATCTTAGGAAAAATATATTTTGATTCATTTTATAAACGCTCACAAATTGAATTATTTAGTACTCTGAATAAGACACACAATGCAGTATAAGTACTGATTTCATTATTACTATGAAACTGAAAATTTGTGTTTAAAGTACCGGTAATGGGTTTAGAATAGCTAGCTCACAATGTAAATGTAGATATGGTATTTACAACAATTTTGATGCTGTGAAGTTATTACAGGTCGATAACAATTCACCATAGAGAACTTGTTTTTTTGCATGGGAATTTGAAAGACATATTTACATTTATATTGTGTGACACATCAACCATGTATTCTTGTCAATGTTCCACTAAATTAGGTGGGAAGGACTTAGCATTAAATGAGAAATGTCTAGTCTATACTCCTAATTCCTATATTTCTAACTAGCTGTATACTTTAACCATACACCCAGCACTATACCTATCCCTAACATATACCAAACCAAGTTGAGACATTAGCCCAAACTGTATACCATTGACAAAAGCAGACTCTGCTGGAGCCAATCTTGCATCAACCAACTAATACCGCAAAGTGTTTCTATATATAGAAGTTCAGGTTTTACAAAATAGAGTTAAATGAGGTTTTGATTGTGTATAATCATTTCCTGAGAAGCTGCAGTGTACATGACCTCAAAGGTACCGTAATGATATTCATACAAATTATCAGTTTATGAGACTATGTCTCAGATTCTGAAACAAAATTCTGGATATAGCTCATGCTGTAATGATAATTATCAACCTTTAGGTCAGTCAGGAACCCCATGACTTTTACAAGCCGATCGCCTGTCTGATTATCAAGATATTATGATTGGAAATCGAAACCAAATTTTGCGTTTGCCTAATGGTTTTCATAACACTACAGTATATTGGGGAAAACGAGTATGGTAAAAACGGTCACTCAAAGATTTTTACTTTTTTAAGGCACTTTTTGATCATTTTAAAGTGCAATTTTTGTAGGGCTTCAATATTACACCATATCACAGACACTGATAACACGTAGGGCCGTATATCTCAGATTTAACATTGTTGAACGATCCCTTTAAACCATCAACAGATTTACAGCAATTCAATGTATAATTATAATAATATTATCAGGCAGGTATTAAATGACAAATCTCGAAGGTATATCTTATTTGCAAACATGAAGTTATGCAGTGTACAAATACCAAATCAAACTATGTAATCTATCTAAACCCTGACCTTTATAACATTTTCCAATAATCTTGTTGGGAAAAAAATGAAAAAAAGTGAAAATCTCATTTCAGAAAATACATTTCCTTGACTACCTGAAAGATCCATTAAATGATTGGCCCGATTTAACAATTTGTTACTGCAAAATCTCACTTTTTGAAGTCCTCTTCCACCCAATTACAATAATGACATTCTTCACTACCAAATACAAAGTTAATGTTGTACATCAAAGTTTACGTTTTGGAATGATATCACTTGAAAGAAATAGTAGTACTGATTTCACAAGTTTTGGCAACACATATAAGAGCAAAAATATACACAGAAATATACACAGAAATATGTAGTCACAAAAAGGTGGGACAGGCATATTCAATGCCAATGGACAGTGAACAATACAATTTAAACAAAATAAAAAGCTTACATATAGGCTAGTGATCTCCTCAACTGCTTAATCCTTAAATATACAAATGACACAGAAGCACAGACCTGCATAGACTTTAATGGCTAGTTGCATATATATTACACTAAGGGTTGATGATTATAGTGGTATTGGACCCAGGATTCTAGGAAACCGAAGATGTAGACCAGGGGAGTGTTTCACAAAGATCCTAAGTAGAACTTAACACTAAGTTGGACTTAAAAATTATGGACAGCCATTAGAGCCTTAAAATGAATTATATTCAAAAGCAGAAATTCAAGTATTTTAGACTTTTTATAAATTTCACATCAAGAACATAGAATCTCCCATGATAATAGAAAATATGAATGATTTGAATCAACATTTTATGTCTTTTAAAGTAACTTTTACAAAATGTTTTCAAGGATGCTAATGGCTTTCCATAATTTTTAAGTCCAACTTAGAGTTAAGTTCTACTTAGGATCTTTGTGAAACACCCCCCAGACCAATTCATAAATGCCAGCAAACAAATGTGCTTTCTGATATTTTGACATTGTCGTGAATATAGTATAGAAGCTTTATCAATCCGACTAAGAATATGAGATGAAACAGCCATGGCAGGTTAACAAAAAAATTATCAGTGTTTAGGGAGAGACAGTGAATGTTCAGTCAATACAAATAATACTTCTATGTATGCATATAGCTGTAAAATCATTGATATCACCGAACCAAGAGGAATAGTTTAAAAGGAGTCTTCCTCACTGTATCTTTACAGATCTATCAAGAGACCTCTACAGTGAATAAGGCAAGGTAGAAAGAGGCCAATGACGGACAAGCTGGTGTAAGGAATGCCAGAAACACATTACAGAGGTTACCGTAAGAAGAACATCAATATACTTAAAAAGAACTTTCAAAACAAAGTAATCAATCCCTATAGTCCCATCCTGTATAAACTATGTGTACATTTTAATAAAGACTGATTTCACTTTAAGATAATATGGCAGCTCTGTATGAAACTTTTACAGCAAACAAGCAAATATATATACCCCACCCTGTACAAACAAAAATATCTGTAGTAAAGAAAATCAAACAAAATTCAATTTTGCTTCTTTTCACAGAAGTTAGGCTTTTAAAGCCTAAAGATGGGAACTCATTATGCATGTACATGTACCTGTTGTTCATGACCTCTGAACTCTAAGCAGTTACACGCATTATAACTCATCATGCTTATCATCTTCACCGTCAACGTTGTGCTCCTTCTCTTCCTCTTCCACTTGATTCAGCTCTTCGTTTCTTCCCTCCTCTTCTGTCTCCTTCAATTTCTTGTCATCGCACACCGGCATACTATCCAGTTCTTCTACGTACACGATGTCACCTTGTTCCATCTTTCCGGACCTCTCGCACTTTTCTTCCACTTCATCTTCCTCAGCTTTAGTCAATTCCTTGGGGCTGTTGAAATGCGTCACGCCAAATTCTTGGAAGATGCCTTTGGCTACAAACCGCTTGTACCACAGGTTTTCGATGGTGGGGTCGTGGATGAAACCCTTGTTGAACTTCTCAAAGGCCTCGTCGCCGTTCTGCATGACCATGCGGGCGGTGATCTGATTGGTGCCTCCGGGATCCAACATGGCGAGGATCTGTTTTGTCATGGAAAATATGAACAAGAAAAATAAGATGAGAAATAATATTGCTCATGGTAAGTACTAATTGAGGAATGAATGTTCGAGCATTGGTTTTCCCGACTGCTAAGAAATCACGTATATGTTTGTAAGTAAGGAAACAGGGGACAGACGAATTTTAGTAAGCAAACAGGGGATACACGCCTTTATGTCCTCTCCTGTGGTCTTTGTAATGAGGATGGAAGCCTTACCAAAGAGCACAAGCGCATTGACTTGGTTTTGAACCCGGGACCTCCCGATAACGAGACCACTGCTTTACCAATGAGCCATCGCGCCTCCTTTTAATTCATTTGGAAAAGAAATTAAGAGTAATGATTCAACAGACAAGTGTTTCACTAAACGGGGAGTTCATGATACTATAGGTGGAAACAGAGCTACCAAGTGTCATGCATTGTGCCAAAAAGCCCTCTGTTGTCACACATCAGGGGCAGAATGGGGGAAAAAGGTAGTAATTGCTAGACTACGTACTGGCCGACCGCCTTTAGGCCTCAGCTAGCTCCACGTAGCATGCATGCAGGACGGCTATCACGTCGCTTCACACGCGCGCGCAATTTCACAACGTACACTATATACGCTATACGTACGCTATACCCTCGCCCACGCGCCGAGTCATGAAAATGTCACACATAGCTGATCTTTGAACTTGGCATCTCTGTGGAAATTTCTTACCTCTCTTGCGACCTTCTCACTGCCTCCAATGTAGATGGTGTAAATCTTGATGAAGTCTGATCCCTTGAATGGCTGAGAAGGGTCTTTACCTCGTAGCATGGCTAGAGCACCCCTAAACAAGAGAGCACAAAGATAACACCCATTTGATTTCTTGCAGTAAAAGCAGGAGCATGACTAGGTAGCAGAAATTTGAAGGGGAGTGGAGGGGGGGGGGGGGGGGGGTGTGGTGACGACCCTCATTCAAATTTTCTCCTGGAAAATCTCACATTGTCAGCAACTTTGAAATTTTTATTCAAACTACATTCTATGTTGGCAAGCATAAATTGAGGACATATTCCTTTTCCTTCCTTGCAAATGACAAAATCTCAAAACCATTTTCTATTACTTGTTCGAAATCATTCATTATTGTATTGACAGTTAATAGAATACAAGATGAGAACATAAACAAAGATATGGTATGAGAGGTAACACATTGTAGAAAGTGAACAATCTCAACATTCTTCAATTTTCTGTTCTCAATTATACATTCTAAATGAGTCAATTCTTATGAGTTCGACCACAAAATGTCAACACTTGTATGGATACTTAAAGAGTAGTATGGTGGTAACTTGAAACTACATACTTGTAATCCAGAGATGTTAATTTCTATTACAGTGATTTCATACCTACACACAGCAAACTCATACGTACGAGGACTGGTATTACATGTTCAAGGACAAACGTTTGTAGGAATATAACAACCCAATGAGGATCTGGAAATTTACTGCATAACCGAGGACCTACTTTTTTTAAAGAAATGTACTCCTATATGAAAGGGCTCCAAATTAAAAAAAACTTTCACAGGGTTCTTCAACAGAAGATGTCCTCGTTTGGCGAGTTGCCGTCATAGTTCTTATGAATATCCTTGATACCCATAAAACAAACATTTACTATGTCTAGTAACCCTCTAATTTTATCAATATATAACTTACCAGATAGCCTCCTTGTCTAAGTGATTGTATTCAAAATCTTCTCTGTTGGATGCGTCCGAAGGGTCAATGACCTCCATAAGATTCTTAAGAGTTTCCAGGGGTAAAGAATCCAGCTCCTCTACCGTGATATAGCCCCGCCCATCGGTATCCAGAATCTTGATAAACTGGATTGAAATGGGAGAAATAAATAATGATTAACAGACTTGATAAGATTCTTTAGAGATTGCAGGGGTGAAGAGTCGAGCCCCTCTTTCGTGATGAAACGTTGTTTATCGTTATCAAGTATTATTTATTGGCACCAATTCAATTAAACTTATACATATTCACATCTAAATAAAAGTTTATCGTTATCAAGTATTGTTTATTGGCACCAATACAATTAAAATTATACATTTTCACATCTAAATAAAACAATTAACATAAAACTCAAATAAGCAAAACAAATAATATTTTCTGTGAGAACTCACATCATCTTCAAATCATTAGATTTTTATTTCTAGCCATCTAATAAAAGAACTTACCTCTAAACGTTGGTTCACGAGGACTTCTTCATCATTCAGTTCTCCCTGCACAAAAGAAGAAGAAGAATAACAAGATCAGCAATCTTTTCAATATTTCATTGTGTTTTGAAATGTTTTCAATCTACCTTAAAATTCAAAGTTTTATACTTTTAACATGAGAAAGAGTGTAGAAAAGGAAAATGTTCCTGCATAATAAGCTCTAACATACAATGCATACACGTCACTCACTTTGCTTTGTGTTTGTACTGTATGCAATATTGATAGTCTTTCATGTACCCACAATTCTAACTTTCCTTGGTTTCTATCACATTCACTTAAAATCATACCACATCTAATCAATGCACCAACAGAATGAAGTGCCCAGAGTCAACAATATATTTTCAGATTATGCAAATTAAAAACTTTTCATATTTTTGGGGTCAAGATGTATTATTGATATCGCATTTTCTGGTACACAGAAAAAAGGGGTGAGTTATACCTGTATGAAATTACTTGTAAATTCCTCCAACCAAATCTTGCCAGTTTTATCAGCAGTTGTCTTCATGACAGTTCTGAAAAGAAGGAAATTTCAATGAAATTTTATTGATGATAATAATAATAAAAATAGCTAGTTCTTATATAGCGCTTTTCTGGGCCAAAGGCCCTATCAAAGCGCTTTACAGATATCTATACTATTAATACGCAAAATCGCCGCGGGGGGTCCAAAACGGTTCCTCAAAAACGCCTTTCCTCGACCGCGCCAGCCTCCACCGTGGCACGGGGACGGCGACACAATTCCACGAGGCATGTCTCCCGTAACCCGCGTGCCACGTCGACCCCGCGATCGACGTCCATGTCGTTAAACGTGGTATTCGAGGTTCAGGGGAGGACGGGTGGACGAAAGCACGGCGGGCGTCGCGGATTGCAAGGAGGCAACGAACTCGCGAGAGCGAGTCGGCAAGGCGTGCATCCGCCCTCTGTGCAATCAACAAAGAGACACACGGCAGACGAGAATCCACTTCTGTCAATGGGTGTAGCACATCACGTAGTAACGGGTGTGGCTTACCCCGAGTTTAGGCCTCTTGCTATAGGATACGCTTTGTAGCATGTAAGAGAAATACACATTAACAGATGACTAACCCGGGTGAGGGGATGTAAAAAATGCACGCTCTCACGGGTTGGGCTTACCCGTGTTATGCATCTTTCTATATGATATGCTTTGTAGGCCAGGCGGACATGCTGCGTGTACGAACGTACGTGTATAATGTGTGCGATGATTCTACGCTCACCGTCACACGCACAGCTCAGTCGCTTCGACTCTGATTCTATGATGATTGCCGTGATTTGTATATAGTTTACGTGAATAGAGGTATGCAAACAGGGTTACTTTGGTATTATCCTGTTCATGTTTACTGAATTTTGAAAATCATTCTTCAAAGTAAAGTTTTAATTCACAAGAAATTCATCGTAATTGACAGTCCAGTTGCAAGCTAGCTGCCGTGGGGCTCGAGTCCACGCACGGACAGTGCAGTGCGCCACTGCTGCCGAGCACTGTCGGAACTGTGACTGTGTGTGAGCTGAGACTCGACAACACTTTGAAATTGCTGTTATTGCCCCTATATCAATATAGTTTCGTGACTATAGAGGTATGAAACCTGAGCTTAGATTGTGATTATTCTGCCCATGTATAGTTTTATGCTGAATTTTGATAATAATTTTTCAAAGTAAAGTTTTCACAAGAAAATTCAGATGGTCGTTTAAAAACATAGCCATGCTGGATAGAATACTTTTACTATGATACAGTTCCTTCATCAAATCAATGCATTAAAACGGGTATTATGGTGCGCCATTCATGGTCAAACGTATATTATAAAAATCGTCTAGACCCTATAGAAATATAATCAAATTTTATTTTCGATAGCACATAGGCCTCTTTTTATTTACCGCCCCCCCCCCCCTTCCCCTCCCCCTAGAATCGCATGGATTTTCCACGGGTCCTGCTAGTATATATTATTACCCCAGTCATCGGATTCAGGCTTACCCGCACACAATGTATGGATATATATATGGCAACATTAATACAAAAACAGGATGAGTACTTATACTGCATCACTTCCATTACAAAGAATGCTGAAATATGGACTGATTTAATGCACATAGTTCTGTGAGCATTTATACAGGGAAATTCTGTATCCCAATATCCATTGTACGACGCGTTGGTATCCTACAATATCTGAATGTTTACCTAGGTAACCAAGGCCTAACCCCACCCTAAACCTAACCTAAAACCAAATTGTAAACCTAACCCAAACTATATCTTTGATGAAATAAAACCTGGAGCAATTTTCAGTTGAGTATATATTGTTAGAGCACCATAAGATTTCAGTGTCTTAATTTAAAAACTGTACTTTTGCAAGAAGTCCTGCTAATCAACACATAAAAAGACATAATTTTGAAAGAAGACACAATGTTCCTCATACAAATAAATACCTCAGCATGTGCACATCCATATGGCCTTGCGAGAGCTCTCCCTGACCACTGTAGCGCCACAGTACAGACGACTCGCTCATGGGTTTGAAAACATTCTCAGATTCCTCACAGCCAGAGGGGTCAAAGGTCAAATAGTGTGAGAACCAGATGGATACGGCAGTGTTCATGTAACCCCTTGACCTCACCTGATGTGTATAGCCTGGAAAATATACAGAGGGAAGAGCTCGTTAGAAATAGAAATTGTTGTCAATCGAAAAGTCTATAATATCTAGCTACAAGTCTTTGTCAAAAAATAGCTGGAAACATTCAGTAATATATTTGTGAATGGAATACATTTGGGTATTGAAGTACAGAAGTAGGTACATGCCATAATCTCTGGCAAGAAATAGGCCCCCGAACAGTACCAGATCACTGACCTCTAACGCAGACTGCTGTGCACAGGGTAAATGTCTACGCGCCACAACAAAATGAGTAGACAAACAATTAAGTCAAATAACTGCATAATGGAATCACAGATATTACCTTAAACAGGGAATTCCAGTGCAGCTAGGGTAGAACAGAATAATTTGAGGTAAAATTGTTGTATACATACTGGAAACTATTGCACCCTTTTTTATTAAAGTATGTGAGATAGCAAGATAAATCAGGAAAAAAAAACTGCAACCAATCATTTAATTAGGATCGTGAATTTTTATAATACAAATAGTAATAACTCACCGCTTGGCATGTAGATGCAGTCTCCTTTCTCAAGAATCACTCTGTCAAATAGCAGGTCCTTGACTTTGGGGTGCTTCTTATAGTCTACATCATCTACCTCTACTTCTGAGTATCCCCCAAACTCATAGCGTGAGTCCTCAGACATGTACATCTGTTCTTTCTGAGAAAAGAAATGTGTGATAAGCTCACTTACCAAAGCAGAACAACTCAGTCATCTATAAAACTTTATGTATAAATATGTTCACGAAAATACAATTTGGAGATTAAAAACATTCAGCACTTTACCTAGATTGATTTGTCATAGTTTTTGAAAATGACAGAGGGAAATGTAAACTGATGGGCAAATGACTGGATATCACGCCTTGATGCATTAGAATAACATAGTAGTCCAGTAGACGGTACCATATGCCATGTACATGACCAAGAAAAGTTGATAAGTACAAGGTTTTTTGGTTGATTTGTGTTGTAGATGGGTATTGAAGTAAATTCAGCTTGGTTGCCAGCTTGGCAACCTTGAGCAACTTTTTTAATAGCCATATTAGCATAATAATCTAATTAGCATATGTGCAATAAGTAATAATGTTGCTAATCTCAATCGAGGAAGCCTGAAAACATGCATAATACAACTTGTCAAGGGTTTTCTATGACGAGGAATTCATTTATGACACAAATGTTTATGTTTAAGTAATACAATTGTCTTAAATAGCATAATTAGCATAATATGTACAATATATGGACTTCATTATCATTGTTTATCTTTAAAGCCTAAAAATGGTGCAATGCAACATTTTAAATTACGAGCTGGGGGGTCGGTGGAGAATGAGCGTGGTGGCGGGAGGGTTGACAGCCCTGAATAAGTACTTTTGGCACTGGATGAGGCCTAATATATTATTTTGTTATAATTCTGTGACTAGTACTGCTCACCTGATTTGGGTCAGCAATGATCCACTGCTTGGTTCCATTGAACACACAGTGGACAGAGCTGTACGGATCACGATGGAGCAATGTCTTCCCTCCTCGAGAACTCACAAACAAGTGAACTTCCTTGGGATTCAAGTAAGGATAACAAAAATTAAGCATTGTTCAATGATCAGCAGTCAAGAAAATGGGTAATAATATATCCATTCGTTCATAAAAAACCTAATCTTGCAGAAAAATCCCAAGGATTTTTTCACCTTATCCAGCTTTCCTTTGCCACCTTCAAAGATTCCTTGCCTATTTCCTGTGGCTACTTGACACTTTGTTGACAGGAAACTGTTTGACATCCTATCACGAAACCGTCATAAGTACAAGTTTGCCAACACGCTATTGAGACACTTGTATTGAAAATTAACAAGCATGTCAATGGGATGTTGATGAACTTTTACTTATGACTGTTTGGTGAAATGATGCCCAGGTACACTTTTGAGTGCAATATGGCATTGCAACATCCCATGCAGGGAAGTGATTTGGGAGAATCAAAACAACTTTGTTAAATGAAAAATATGTATTGACATATGATCCACATTTCCTCCAGCAACAATTGCTTTGTATTTTATTTCATCAAAAGTATAGATATATAGTTAGGGTTACAATTTGGTTTGAGGTTAGGTTTAGGGTTAGGTTTTGTGTTGGGTACATGGTTGAAGTTAGGTTAGTTTAGGATTAATTGTCCCAGGAGTAGGTGTCAAACCATCCTACAAGCCTTCTTTGTACCCTTGTCGGGAAAATTTTTCCAGTATTTTTCCTGGAACCCCCCTGTCATTAATATAAGCACCAAGATCGAGAGATACATGTATGCCCTGGCAAGAACCTTTTACCCACCTGAACACCCTGTGCCAGCGATCCACACGTTAGGAACGGAGGGAAGGAAATGTCTTTCTCCATCGGAACAGGGACTTGTGATATGATGTACCCGTCCAGGGTCTGGTACCGGTTCAGGAAGTTCCTCATGGAGTCCCGTCCCATCCCTCCCACTCCGCTTGGTATCCTGGAGTTATCCTCACTCCTATAATGGATAGATAGAAGACAAAAAATAATGATAACATCATGTTATTTCAGTGTCTTCCCTCTTCTCCCTCTCTTTTTCTTTCATTTTCTTGTATATTCATAGCATAAAATCAATTGAATTAGACATTTGTCTATTAACGTTAAGACAAGTCTTCCAATTATTGCACCTACAAGGATATAAGATGAAATCAAAGATTTACTCCTTTTGAAAAACTGGCATCCCATTTCGTTGTTAAATACTGATAATAAAATTTTAGCTACGTCCGTTTATTGAAGATGAAATCAGAAACATGAGATAGAAAAAAACAAAAGTATAGAATGGGAGAGAGAGATGGACACAGAATCACACATATGCACACAGACAGAGACGTGAAGAGAAATAGAGAGATGATGAAACCAATACAGTATTGAATAGGTAGAGGAAAAAAATGGAAGTTTAAATAAATAAATTGAATGACAAAACTGCAATTAAAGATTCGTGATAACAAGCTTTCTTTTTAACAAGTGAAGACACTCCCCCCCCCCCCCCCCCCCCCCCACCCCGGGCCCCAATAAGATCTCTTCAATGTATTACCTAGCTTCAAGCCTGACAGACAGATCTCCATAATTTTCCTTCAAGTAATCTTCCGTCCACAGATGATAGGCTGAAGAGTGTTTTGCTGCTCCCCGCAAAACAACGGGCTTGTACTCTTTGATGTATCTCTCATGAAACTTTGCGGGGCTAGGGAACTTATCTTCTGGACCCACATGTATTTCATCTATATAAGGCGTTGGCTCGGCGTGCTTGCCAAAGGTATTTGCAGGCCGGCCCCGATAAAATGGATTTCGAGGATCGAGGTCAGGTACGTCAAAATCTACCCCCGGTTCCACAAAATGAAGGATGTTCAATATAGCACATACAAAGATGAAGAGTTGTCCCAGAGTCATGATGCCAAATTCTGAGGTTAAAAAAGAGATTAAATATATAGTTATTATAGTTTTGTAATACTTTTGTAAAATATACTGTCGGTGCATCTTTTAATCAATGACATCATCATACAGTGGTATAATAGGCCTAGATTCAGATGAGTATATACAGTCAAAAATATTGCATCAGATAGAGAGGGCGACATAAAGGGTGACAATAAAACTGGCACAGTGGCAGTAACAAGTTAGATTTCAACTGCATCCTTTTTAATAATTGCTCACTTTTTGTACATCGATCAAGTAGATTCAATACAAAGTTCAATCTGCTGCATTAATTTTTAAGAAATTCCATGTTTGATGAAAAGATTTTAGGTTTTAGCTTCTCTGATAGGCGATCGAAGAGGCATAATTGAATCTGAAAAATAACCAAAAAACAATTTTTAAAAAACCCATCACCAATTCCTGCCCCACCCCCTTTTTTAAGGGGGGTGGGGCGGATCCACGTTCCACTTCACAACTCAAGACTGATTTACCCAATAACAAATAATCCTGTGAATGAAATTTTATGAACTTACAATTCACAGATGAAGTCCTGAATAATTAATGGATCTTACAATGAACAGCTAGGCACCGACACTGTTACTTGTTACTGTTTATAGGTCTATAGTGTTACAGGATTTAATCATATTGCATATTGAGCATTCCAAAAGAGAAAAAGAGTATCCAAAAATGTAAAACAGATTTGTTCTATAATAGGCTCGCAAAATCAGTAACCATGACATCGAAAGGATTTATTCATATTAAAAAAATAAAATTTTAATAGATCTAGACTAATTTATTTTAAAGAGTCAAACTTTTTGATTAGATCTAGATCTAAGTCAGTAAAGTTAACAAGTTTAACAGTTTAAAATTAATAACATGTGGAATGAAAAGATAACTTTCAATGCATGTCAGCCACCAAGATTTTCAGACTTAATCCCTCCATAAATTAAAAATCAAAGTCAGCTCAGTCCGGTCCTTCCGGCTTCCAATTCCAGGTGCAGCTAGAGCTCAGCTCAGCCTCAGAGGATCGTTCGAACTTCCACCAGAAAGTCAACACAGCCACTGCAAATCCCAGGCCAGCAGTTTCCCGTACGCGACTTTACGTTTTACACGCGAATGAGCTCTCCTTAGGCTTAGCAGAACTTCTTAATCATAAATTTACATGTAATTATGCATGCATGACCACTAAGTGTACGATTATGAGATTATGCCATCTATTATAGTGAAGTAAACCATAACATGAAATAGGACAATAAGGAGAAATACATACCCAATGTGTGGACGTGTGACAGCTAGCGTCGCGTCGGTCGGTGTTAAAAGCAATAACAATGGGCCCACAGCTCTAGCTGTGTCTATAGGTCCACGTGTAAAAGAGGGCGTGTCCAAAATAAACGGTAGGCTGCTACTAGACTGGTAAATTTGGTATCGACAGTCTCCCTATCTCTCATTCAGCCACATATAGAGAAAGAACTAAATTATGACATTGTCTTCTGGGCCACACACAGCAGTACAAGTGATATCAACTGTATGTCTGTTTCTTCCTCTTTTTTGTGCAGAATTAATGAATGTGGTTTATTTCAAAATATTTCTTTAAGGATAAATACTCGTGCTGGTAAATATTATACCTCAGCAATTCAGAGAAAAATCAATGTCTGAATGACTTTTTGCCAAAAACTGAAAGAAAGGAAGGAAGAAAGACAAGAAGAAAGACAAAAAGAAAGACAGAAGGGAGAGAGTGCCTTGCTTAAATTTAGTTGGCCTCAATAACTTGGGGGGGGGGGTATGGGAAAGATATGGATATTAATCTAAACAAAAGAAATATGTGATATGTAATATAATGATATCAGTTTGTCAGTCATATATTTTCGTTTCCCCTTAATTTAACAAGCGCAATGTTGAATTAAAACTTTTAACCCTGAGCCTCAGGGGGGGGGGGGGGGGGGGGAGCGGTAAGGTGATATACACCTCTTTTATACCAAGCTGGATAATACAATAAATGACTAACAAATTCTAGAATTTGGGACAGGTTAGGCAGCTCTCTGTCTCTTGTTTGCTATAATTCCTCTATCTCTATCTCTTTTCCCTCCTCCCTCTCTCTCCTCCTCTCCCTCACTCTCTATCTTTCAATTTTTATTCATGCAACCTGATCTGTCATGGTTATCTCAACCTAAAAGAGCATACATAATTAGGCTGCTCCAACTTCATGATTGAAATTCAAATCACCAAAATAATGTCCCCAAAGTCATGTGAAGCTTGCAGGCTGCAGCTATGTAACACAAGTAAACCCAATCCGAAATTGCCCAAATTGCAAAATTTCAAAGTTTTACCAATTTCCCTCTACAATCCATAGATCACAAATCCCACACAGGCTATTTTCAAGGTTGAAGCAACCAGAGGCATGTCTCTGAAGCAACCTTGTATGATGCAAGTACAGTAATATTTCACCCTTAATTGAACAAAAAATAAAGAAGCAAATGGTTCATAGGCCATGGATGGAAACTATTTCATGCCAATGAGCTGTCTTAACTACTGACAGATGATCTTTAAGTTACCCTCAAGAATGAATCCCTATATATATTGATTTCACTGGGTATCACAAAGCAGTGTGAAATGGCATGTACATGTACAAACAATTTTTTTTTATATCCTTGCAGTCAGCCACACAGATCCCAATATATTTGAAATCAAACAATGTTTTTTCTCCTTCTAATAATCTTAATTAATTGAAGCAGAAATGTCAACTAACTGGAGGAAAACCTTCAATGTAAACATGGATTTTACACTGACACCTTTCCTGGAAAAATAAAAAGAGAAGAAATTCAGACAGGAGATGAAAAAGCTTGTGAATATCAATAAAAAGTATATTTTAATACATTTTACATGTATTGAAATGCGAAGTTTAAGAATTGAATGTAGCACCAACATTATTTCAATTTTGATGCAATAAAATATTAAAATCATGCAACTATTTACATATTACTATAATAATTGTTTATCATGTACAGGTAATTCTTTAAAAGACCCAAGAAAGATTTTGCTTCATCTTTACTATTGCAAAATATGTATTATGTAATGTACTTCTTTGTAAT
Source organism: Strongylocentrotus droebachiensis (assembly GCA_035222895.1). NCBI lineage: Eukaryota > Metazoa > Echinodermata > Echinoidea > Camarodonta > Strongylocentrotidae > Strongylocentrotus > Strongylocentrotus droebachiensis. The sequence goes on from JAVYIG010008055.1 coordinate 48,161, forward strand.
TAAGGGACATAAGCTGCCTTACAACCTTGTTCACAATGGACATTGTAAACCTAAAAAAAAAGAAGTAGGAGGTGGTATTAAACCTAAAAACAAATCTATGGGTTAAAGCAGCCGTCGATACAGAAATTTGAAGTGCACTTTGCTCCAGCCATCTCACTTCAATAGGGATTTTGAGGCTATAAGGCAAATACAGGTACATAAATAACATACACATAATAGACCATATTTTTATGTAACCAATTTAATGCAAAAAATCTATGTCAAGAGCCATGTTACAAATTATTTTTTAAACCTGTTACAAATAATTGTATTTCAAAAGTCAGAACGCAAACTGTATACATTAACTGTTGCTAGGTAGGACAAACATCATGGCTTGTCCTACCGAATAACAGGGAATGTATGCAATCACATTCTGAATATAGAAATGCATGTGTTCCCAACAGGTGAATGAAATAGTTTGTAATGAGGAACTATACAAAAAATTGTGAAATTGACTACATAAATTGTTGCTAGGTAGGACAAACAGACAAACATCATGCCTTGTCCTACCAAACAACAGGGAATGTAATATGTATGTAATTCACATTTTGACTATGGAAATACAATTATTCCTATCAGGTGAATGAAATAGTCTGTAACGAGGCACCTTACAAAGATTTGTGTATTGAATTTGATTACATAATTACGAAAAATGGCCTATTGAGGAAATAAATCAATTAAATATTCTCAAAACTATGATTATAATAATCTTATAAACAGTGAATTACATGAAATTTAGAATTTTAAAAATTATATCTATATTACTTAGAAAGAGTGCAAAAACCATTTGCAAAATATAATTAAAAGTATATTACATTTGCTTCAGGGACTGATCATATCATCTGTCGAGAGTCAGAAGTGTGTAACTCTTCAAAATACTAATTTTCAAGCAAAAAAATTAGAACTATCTGTTCAAAGTGCGAGCCAGACCTCATCAATAACAAGAATGATAACAAGACCCTTCATTAAAGGTACACCCTACAGCTGCCTTACTATTGACAATACTAATACTCATACTAGCATACACACACGTACACACAACATAGCAGGGTGTACCTTTAAACGATACTATTATCATCGTTATTATAGGTGAGGTCCAGTCAGTACTTAATACTGTAACAGAAACTGAAAGTAAAAAAAAGACACGATCTAGAACAACATGTTTTAGCTGGCAGGTCAAAGACCAACACTTATGTGGTTTGAAACAAATGACCATTTAAATATAAAAAGAAGACATTTTCTTTTCTTTAAATAACTGAAACGTATGGGTTTTAATTACATGCATAAGGCTAAGGAAGGGATAGATAGACAGAGATAAGAGACAGAAAGAGAGAGAGAGGGGAGGACGAGGGGTGCAAATATGCACACTTGCTACAATATGAAGTGATGAAAGTGCTTTAACTATTAAACATGAACACTTAAACTGTAATAAATAGAAACAAAAAGGCACATTTCATTCCATATCCAACATATTTACATTTCCTTTGAATGAAGACAACAACAAAATAAATATCTGTACAGTGAGTCACTCTATACATAATGTTCAGTTAGTTATCCATCAAGATACTGACTGCAAATGCTGAAGAGAAGGTTGTTGTTAAAATTTCAAGGAGATTCTTTGAGATGTGAAGATGAAGATATAGCTCGGTGTCTGGAAGTTGCAACGTGACTGTGATGTAAAAAACGGATCAATAAGCATGAGACTTCGCCTACAAAAATCCTCAGACTGTTTATTCAGACTGTCAAGAGTTAATTCTCTCTCTGCATCACTAGTTGGCCTACGACAGAATGGACCAATTCTTGTTCAAGAAGATCAACGGTCCAGCCGTGTCCACCTCCAGGAGGGCCCTCTTCAGGTCAACCTTGGACGTCCCCGTCATGATGTCATTCCAGGACTGGACGACGACCGGTACGGCAAGATAACAGCGTGCGATCTTCGACAGCTCGGGGAACTTGCCCTGGTTCATGCGCCACCAGTCCAACGGGCACATGTCTCTTGACAGGGGTGGGTACGACAGGTAGGTCGTGACCTCCGCATCGGTGCTTTCAGGCTTACTGTTGAACTCGTCCTCACCGAACAGACACAGGAATGGAGAGACACTGTTGGCTGAAGGGTCATCCGACTCCTGATTTGTAGTGGCGTTTGCCGTCACCAGCTGTTTGAGAGCATCGATGACATCTAATTTGTCGTCGTCTGCAATGAACTTGAGTTGCTTGAAGCGGGGGTCCAAGAGTGCGGAAAGCATTGTGACTGAAGATGGCATGATGGCGTTGAGATCCCATTTATCCCGAACCTGGAAATAAATAGCAATCAATAATCTTTAATTTCCAATGCATTGTTGCTATGACCATAAAATCTAGAAGAATATAGTACAAGACAATAGGTAGCTATAAAAATTGTTTTTTCTTGATCCTTTTTTATTTTTTTCTAGATAGGTATTTATGATCATTACCGTATATTGTTTTAAGAATTATCATATTCAATCTAGTTTTTGAGGGAAGGTAACTGACCTAGAACATTTTAAATGTGAATTTGATTTGATTGCAGCGTAGACAGATTATACCTCTCTGATTCAACTTTCAACATAAAAATATGCAGGGCATTAATTTGAATTGACCTCCTTGGCAATGCAGCTGAAAGGGATTCATACAAGCATTCTAGTAAGACCAGAAACTTCAACTCTCAATCCTCTCAGGTGCATTGCCAAGGAGGTAAATTAATCTTAAAGACCCTCTGCACTAGTTTGGCATGGAGGGATTAGATCTCCCTGCAAGGTTACTGACAGGGGGTTATCTCATCAAATCAGCTCTCAAATTGCATCAGGGGGTGATAGTGAGCACTAAAAAAAAATAGCATCTAACAACCAACATTCCTCCCTTTTGAGTGAGAAAATTGGGAAAAAAATAGAGAGAAATAGGGGGAAAGTCGAGAAAAATTGAGGAAAAAAAATCTGAAAAAAGTAATTGGGAAACAGATTTAAAATTATCAGGCCTGTAACATAAGAAAAAGGGCATCATGGGGGGGGGGGATCAGCGGGTACCGCTTAGGCATATTTGGCTGTATAGAAGGAGCAAGTTGCTATAAGTAGTGCAGTGGGGCTTTAATGGCTATATATTTTTAAGTGAAAACAGAGAGGTAAAATCTGTCTCAGCTCAGCTTCAATCAAATCAAATTCACATTAAAAAAGTTCTAAGTCAGTTGACTTTTATGCATTGATTGTACATAACTTTTGTTAAATTAGTGTCGTGTCACGCATTATTCAATTATTGTGCAGTTTGAAACATCATGAATCTGAACCACTTGTGAAATTCATGAATATTTTCATGTGTGCAAAAACTTATATTTTTACGTCTGTTCCTCAAAGAAATATGCAGTGCATTGATTCAATTTACCTCCTTGGCAATTAAACCGAGAAACTCGCTGATGATGGTATTATCATCCTCTCGACCCTCGCAATGCTGTAGCATGCTGTGAACCACGGGCAGGAGACAGGCAACAGAGCCACTCTTCTGGTCGCTCAACACAGTCAGGGCTGCCTTCAAGATCTGGAGGGACTGGACCAACTGACTGGCACTCTCCCACTCATGGATGTACATCAGCTGGTTCTTCTCATCCAGAACTTTGACAGTCTCGATCTCATCTTGCAGTGCAATGACCTATGTAGAAAGGATATACAAACGGATTATTTCAGAACATCATGCTAACGTACTACCATTCAGAGAAATCAGTTTTTAAAACCCATCGGAACATTTTTATCTCATCAAGAATTTTTTTTTTTAATTTAAAAAAAATACTCTCAAAACTATCCCATTCATCATTATCACCAATCTTGATGTAAACATATACGGTGTGATTTTTACTAAATGAAAAGAGCCACAAGTAAATATCAATATCTTCTTCCCTTGCTATAAAACAGCTAAAGAAAATTGGATCCCTAAAATCACCCCCATGAAATAATTTGTTCCATTATCGTTGTACTCAGTGATTTCATGCTTTTGATTCTTTTTATTGAACCCACTGAAGGCCCCACTTTCCACTATCTGACAGAGCTAAAAGTAAAGAATTCTCACATTTTGCAGCATGTCAGCAACGCCCAACCATGATCCTTTGTTGTAGTCTTGGAGTTCCACATTCAGCTTGTTGTCATATTTGGCCTTGTCCAGCATCTCCCTGGCTTCCTCATTCTGCAAAAAGTATCTGACCATTTTGGCAGCCTCATCCACCACTTCCTTCACACTGGAAAGCTGCAACCCCAGCGAGACACACTGCTCCAACTTCTCCGCTGCACAGCTCATGCTGTCACATTGCAACGCACTCCCGACCTTGCCGATCTGTGTACCCTTGAGCATCCCCTGCCGATTGACCACGGCGGTTATGCTCTCCAGGGAGAGTTGGTAATGGCTGATTAAGTTCCGGATGCACATGCTTAGCTCGGTGCAAGAGGGTTTGGCGGATACGCGGTCCGTCCCCAGCACCCAGGACTCTCGGTTCCACTGGTGTGTCAGGTAGTGGATCGTGACAGTGAGGTAATTGTTCTTATCATGGCCTGTCCATACTTCATACATGAGGCCAAAGTTTTTGGCATCCTTGTTCAGGCAGATCTTCAGCTTCTCCTGAAAATGATTTGAAAGCAGAATGAGGTCATAAAATCAGACTGAGTTGGCTAAATCTTTATGATGAACTAATTTGTCTATAAAGCTTCTCAGTATACTAATTGGAAAGCATGAAAAGCATTTTCAAGGTGCAATCAATTGTTTCTCTTTCACTCATACATGATGTTGTATCACTTAGATTTCTAAAAAGACATTGTTTTTTAAAGCACCAGCCTATTGATTTCTTCTAGATTCTCTGTTGAAGAAATTTTCTTCTAAAGCACCATGGTAAAATAATAATATAGGAATAAATAAGATTTGGACTAAGAGAAGCATCCTTTTGCCCGAGGATGATAGCACTAATGTAACGAAAGAAATGTTCAGCTTTACATTCAAGACAACGAAATAGGACCTAACAAGCTACGATAGTGCTTTAAATGTAGCATAGCATGTAGCTTACCTGTGACTCTCCAAATTTTGCCATTAACTTCATCTGAGCTGTATGTTTGTTGAGCATGGTGTAGCCAGGTTCCAGCTCTTGGACAAATCGGATGAACCCTTCATCTTCAACCATGCTCACCGGAAGCAGACCCTGGGCCAGGAGCATCACCACATGTGAGTTGATGAATTTGGATCTCTCTGGGCCACAGGGAATCTTCACCGCAGCATTGGACGTGGACGGCAATGGTGAATTGTTGCCGCGGCCAGAACCTTTGCCTGATGGGGATCCACTTATGCTGACACGGAATGTTGAACCGGACTTGGGGGCACGAACCCTCCTTCCTGTCTTCCATTCTCCCCCTTCTTTGTAAATTCTGGCAGATGGCCCAATGACCTAGATTGACAGAGAGACAAAATCAGCCGTTTTTAATGTTGTTCTGCTTTGGAGGTACAACTGTATGGCAAAATTATTTTTAAAATGCGTTTCTCGTCCGGACTTTAAAAAAAAAAAGAGGAGGCGGGGCATTACTATTTACAATTTTGCATTTTTTTTCAAGATGGCTGCCATGCTAATTATAGCTGGCTAAGCCTATGTACTGAAGATCTAATATTACAGATATTGTGCTATAGACTGCTATGCGAGTATACCGTTTTATTAAAGAATGACCCATACCAGACAGTTATTTCTGTCTAGATCATGAGTTAAAACAAGTCGTTATGTTTATTACCTGTTTCGTGTCAATTTTCTTGTTATTTTTGGAGTATTTTTCGGATAAACGTTGATATTATTATACTTTTTCACAGGTTTCACGGCAAACCGCTGCACAATATATTACAAGTGCATACCGATGGTGGGTTGCGGGCGGGCGAGCGCCTGTGTGAAGTTATCTACCGTAATCTCATTACGGTAGATAACTTCACACACGCGTGCGCCCGCTCGCAACCCACCATCGGTATGTACTTGTATTGTGCAGCGGTTTGCCGTGAAACCTGTGAAAAAGTGTATACTATAGGTAGGGGCGGTCGAGCGACTTCCAAAGTGGAGGGCACCAAGAAAAAAGGGCACTTTCTGGAGAAAAAAAGGCACCTACAAAGGGAAATCTCAAAGGGAAAATATACAATTTTTTTAGACATTGGTATATACCCCTACATTCATTGTGATTACAATTATCAGGGATGAGTTCAATATTTGTTTCACTTTATACACCATACAAGATATTGCTTAAGCATCATGCTTTGCAGTTGGATTTGAGTGGCTAAAAAATTGTTTGCGAGCGAGGAAAAATTTATAGATGTGTGAGGTCGCAGTGCGAAAAATTACATCTTATAAAGAGGAAAAACCCAATCCTATTGGGGTTATAAGCACATTCTCATAACGGAAGACTGAAATGACCTTTGATAATTAACATAAGTATATCATCGATAAATGCGTGCGAGCGAGCTATGGGGGAAACTGCTCCTAGTCGCGTTTAATGATGAGAGGAAAAGGGGACACTTATCAGGAAAGAAAAGGAGCATGTGCAAAAGTACAAAGAGTAATTATCAGAGGTGAAAATGGGGCACTTCTTAGACCATTAAAAAAAGAGGCGCTCACCAGGGATGAAAAAAAGTTGGTCATGAGAATAGGAAATGGGCATTTTTTTACGGAAAAGGGGCCCCCATCAGATTATTAGACATTATTATATATTGTTAAAAGGGACATTATCAGAGGTGAAAAGGGGCACTTACCGCACCTGAAAAGGGGCACTTACATGTATGTGAATGGAAAAGAGGCACTTGTAATAAAGGAAAATGTGCATTAGTCAAAAGAAAATGGGCACCGATCAGATTTTAAAGGGGCATTTATCGGAAATGAAGGGGGCACTTCTTGTACTAGGGGCACTTACTAGAGATTAAAAGGAAAATGGGAACTTGTCAAAGGAAAATGAGAACTTGTCGAGGGAAAGGGGTACGTGTCCAAATAAAAGGGCCACTTATCAGAGTTGAAAAGGGGAAGGGGCACTTGTCAAAATAAAAAGGGGCACTTCTTAAAAAGTAAAAGGGGCACTTTCCTATGTAAAAAGGGGCACTTTTCGGGTGCTCGAAAAAGTGGGGGGGGGGGAGCACTGTGCCCCCCTGGGAGGGCCGCCTCTGACTATAGGCCCTATCTACTAGTTCTAGATCTAATAATAATATCAACGTTAATCCAAAAAATAACAAGAAAATTGACACGAAACAGGTAACAAACATAGGTCTAGATCTAGACCGAATTTTCCGTCTCTTTCGTTCGTTAGCCTCTTATTGGGGTAGGGTCGGCCGGCTCTCTCTTTAGAGACGGAAACCGTCTATACACATTCCCATGATAACGCCACGGCCATTTCAGGTCGTAGCGTTTTGCCCCCAAAATCCCCCAAAATGTCATTTTACCTCATGCATTGATTATTTAAAATTAGGAGAAGGTGATACTAACATCGGTTCCACTTACCAACTTGACTGTATAATCCGTTTAATGGCCCCTTTTAAGGAAATTACGGGTCTAAATTGACAGCCGTGTTGAAAATCTTGCAAGGCGTGTTAAACTCTCCTTAAAAGGGACCATTAAATTAAAATTTTATTTTAACTCATGATCTTTATTTGGACATCTAGGTCTAGACCTAGATCTAGACTAGTCTAGATCTAGATCTAATAAATATTTACTTCATTTTTGGTATGTTTTAGTGGGGTATCTCCAAGCCAAAGACGGAGTTGTGGGTCAAATTTTGGATAGGTTTCTGAACAAGCGCCAAAAAAAATACCCTTTTTTGCCAGGCCCAGGGGAGAGGTCCTGTCTTCTTTTTCTTTTAAGGTAAAATTAACAAGCTCCCTGGCCTGGAGAGTCTACACCAACTGAGGCTCAAACCTTTAATTCTAAAGGCAAGCTCAGCTAGTCTCAGAAAGTCGGTCTTCACTAGCCTCACAGGCGCCAAGGGCCCGCCCATGCCTATATGATACCACTCAACTTACACAAGCTGCAGGCGGGCAGCGCTAAGCTAAGCCCAAGGTTGCCTTGCCCTTGGCCGTGCCGCGCCCGGCTCGAGTCGGCACTCAGCTCACTGCACCGACCACATCCACAGCATTCCGCCCGAGAATCGAGATCAGCGGACACGGACGGAGAGACGCGTCTGAGTCTGACATCTGATCATATTCATTTCATTTTTAGGGCATATAATTTCCAAGTTACACATGTATTTCCAGAAAAATTAATGTCAAGAGACCCTACATTACTATTCCAAATACAACTTTCGCTCAAATAAACGATGAAAATAAATTAAATCAACCGATAACTTTGACCGATTTGTTGTTCTGATAATTTTCGTCGATAACACATACCACACGATACTGCAAGATTAACGTAGACCTACCTCAAACTCTTGCATTTGGTGTGCCGCAGTCAAATGATAACGCAAGTTTGTAGTGCCGCCTGTGTACTTCATTGTTTTGTTGCAAATGTTACATCGGGCGACCTTTGCATCAATATCACAGCTAATGTATTGCCAGACTTGAGACCTGCTAGGCGTGTGTCTTTTCCCTGGTGACTTCGACATCTTCATGGGGGTTTTACTTTCCTCCATCTCCCAAACTTTTTGAGATTTATTCGGTCAAGAAATATCGATCAAATTTTCGATGTGTCGGCTTCCCGCGAATAGCGATCTTATCGAAAAGCTATGCATTGCAATGCAATTTGCATAAGTACGAGTACGCGCGGAGGATCAAAGTTCACTACTGATATATCGAAACGAAGGAATTAAGGGGAAATATCAGTTAAAATATGAATAAAGCCAATTTTTATATAATATTACGGATAGGTTCATATATAAAACATAGTAATTAAAAATATAGTATGAGAAAAATAGAAATGAAATCATTTTAAAAATAAAGAGAACCGGTTTGTACTCATATAAAGCCTGGTAATAAGTCTAACCCATGGACAATAACGCATTGGGATCGGCGACCGATAGATGCAGGCAGGTAGGGCTCGGCGAAAGGGTTGGGGGTTGTGGGGCGGGGACGTAAAGTAAGATGATCAAAATTCGAAATTATAGAAGAAAGGTCGTGAATCGTGATAGCCAAGTACCTATCAACATGTATTTTTTTAATGTAATACTAATAAAAAGATTCTGGCAAAAATGTGATGATACCGTACTCAACTTTTTCCAAAGAGATCGGAAATTCATATGGAAGAAATGGGAGTACTATAATGAAAACAGAGCAATTTCTAAACCACATTCTAATTTTGATTAAATTGATGATTTTTAATAGCAGAGAGAAGGGGTGCATCCCTCCAAATGTAAATGAAGTATAAGATAATTTTTTTTTTCGAAAATAGGAAAGAGGAAACAAAACTTGCAATGAAAAGGGATACTCTTTCAATTCATTAAAAAAAATTGGAGGCCTTGGAACTTTTTGTATGATATAAATTCACTTGAAAGTTCTAGCAACTTCCCAGCCCTCTATCCCAGCAGTCTTCCTTTGCTTTGTGTTTGTTCGTTTGTTTATTTTTTGTACGGTTGTTTTTGTTATGTTTTTTTCTTTGTTTTTGTTTTTGTTCTTTTTTATCTTTATCTAGTCTCTCTCTCTCTGGGGGAGTTTTTCTCTTTTCAGAGGTAGTACTGTATTTATTTTTAATTTATTTTATTTGACAGATTATAATATTTTACATACAAGCATTTATTTATTTCGTTTAATTACTTCAACAGATAAAGCGTTTTTGAAAGAAAAGAAAACTGAACATGAAATGATATGTATTATTGTTTTAAATAAATAAGGAAATGTATGAAAGAGTTTGTTGTTTAGCAACTTGGTGTTAATGCTTTAATTGTATTTTGATTATTCTGAATGTGATGTAAAGTCAGTAGTATGTAAATTGCGGCATGATTTTGACTATATGTATTACCTCTGGTATTCAGGAAACTAAAAACACCTCATAAATATAAAAATCAACGATTTCGAATGGGAGGGGGTCGGGGGGGGGGCCGGGGGGCAAAAATCTTGATTTTAAAGGTAAAGACCAGTATTGGAAACGCCCCAATTTCAAAAAATGAAATGGAAGCTCTTATTACCAATCATGTGAAAGAATATGTTTTGACTAATACACGATAACAATTTTGCCGGGAAACCGCCTACTAATTGATATATTTGGTAAATTAGTTTATCTATTGGTGTATGAGAGATAAACGTATAGTCCCATATACATCTTTCTGTGTACAGAGACTGGGCCAAATTTCTTATCATTTTGATGATTCCAGAACCTTGCAGTACACACCAATACTTATCTGCTAGATGATCAACCTTTTCTGATCGATTCCACGTTTCTTTCACAATGCAATCGCATGACCATCATTTGGTCTTTATCTTTAACGGTTGGCAGCTAACCTGCAGAGAGTAGGGTAGATGTCCCCATGCCGCTCAGGCTGTATGGTGCCCAAAATATCCTCATTTTAATTATTTATATATATATATATATATATCTCAGTATATATCTTCGTTTTTTAGGTTTGGGTGAGAGGGTGGATAATATATGGCATATACCGTCACGTACATTCCATAAATAGGTCGATATTAAAGTTATCCACGGAACATGGGGGTCAAGACTTCCTCCTCTCCCTCCCCCGCATGTTATTAGCACTTTCATTATCATCATAATCATTATTATAGTTTTTATTAATATCATTATCATCATTAATTCTATCATTTATTATCATTATTATTCTTACCAAGGGTGTATTTATCATTGTTATTATTATCATCATTTTCAATTATGAATATGTGGTGGAGGAGATTTAAAAAAAAGGAAGGACCTCAAAATTATACAGAATCAAGGGCACAAATAAAATGTTATCATTATCATGGATTCATTTTTATTTTATTTTCACATGTAGATAAGATGATACATATATCTGATGGTAGATAATCTTCTGCCATCACTTTCCTAATACAATATTCTGCAGTACAATATTTAAGTTTACTATGTGATTAACATCAATATTTACACATGTACACCGTCACACTTTCCAGGCCCTTTGCCGTTACTGAATTCGACTGTAATACAGTAACTGTAAATGACTATGAAAAGAATTTGTTACTGCTTTATTATTGGAAATTACACGTATTCACATATGGCATATAGGGATGTAAGACCTTGTTAAAACAAAATTGCAGAAATTCTCGCAGATGTACAACATGGGGGGAAAAATACAATAAAAAAGGAAAGGAAATGATGAAACTTGGTACAAACTTATACCTGTTTAACCTGTGACCAACTTCATGAACGTCTGCTTATTGAAATAAATGTTTTTATTATATAAAAGAAAACAAACTCATCGTTCATATCTGGCACAAGAGGACACAAATTACAAAACAATAAAATCCAAAGATGCCATTTTTGTTATTAAAAAAAGAACATTTTCACGTTGAGGGGAATTACTGGGGCTAATTCTTTAAAGACCATTATTCCATACTTGTCACATGTATTTCAAGTAATGCCAATATTTCATTATACATGACATATCTTTGACGTGAACCATGTCTCAATTTCATTTAAGATTATGACTTCAGGGCAAAAAGCTACAAAATAATTATAATATATCACATTTATAACGCACCTAATACTTTGTTTCTAGGCGCAGTATTACCCTGGTCATCGGACTCAGGCTTAACTGCACCAGTGTATGCACATTCTCCACTCCCTGGGGAGCATGTAGTAAGTAACCTTTAATAATGTGCATAATTACGCGATGTAAACTTGCACAGGTTACCAGGTTTCTCCTATGGGGCCTGAAGGGAGTCTCAGACATGTTGGAACCCTACAAAATTCCAGGGTGTATATCGTACAATGTAAAGCCTGTAACATAGAGGCGACAGTGCAAAAAAATATGCACTTTTCCTTCCAACAGACTCGAGCTTCCTAAAGAAAAAACCTCATATCTGCTGTTTTTTTGATGAAAGCTATGATTCTCATTGGTCTATGTCAGACAAGTTGTAGTCAACTACAGGTATGACTAATTAATTGTTGAAAAACATGATTATCGTCTTTACCATTCTGCAAATTCCAGAAGCCGTATTACAAACTGTGACTTCGCTCAGAACAGAAACGTGGGAGTAAAAAAATTGACCTGAATGATAGGCCTTTGCAAGTTTCACATGATTCAATGATTGACAAGTTAGATTTCATGAAACGCTTTAAGTTTCATGTTATGTCATCAAAACATAATATACCTAATGGGTTTTTTTCTTTTTAGAGGATCTGTAATAATAAACTCTCCATAATACATTTTGAGCAGTGCCCCAATAGTGAAGGCACTTGGGGAAAAAACCCACGGAAATTAGTGATATTTTTATAGAATTATCCGCCACTAGGTCACAATCAACTGACAAAAATTGCCAATTTGGGATTCACATAGCTGTAGTGATCTCATATTTCAAACATTCATGACTCTCTTATTAATGGTCCGATTTATTTCAATTTTTCGCCATACTATTTCTCTGATGTTTTTTACCTTCATACAAATGAACTTATTATAGGGTTGGATTGCCCTTTGAATGTCAACATATATCAGGTATGCGAGATATAGAAGAAAACAAATCCTAGCTAGTTTGTTATTACTACATAATTGTATCTTCTTGAAAAGGTAAAACACAAACAAGGCATGATGAACTGTTTACAGAAAGAGGGTACTTTTGATAATCCTTTGTGCACGACCATACATTGCAGCAGCATAACTATACCTGTCATTGTAAGCAAACGCAGAGGAACATGAAAACTCAAATGATCTTTTGGCATGTCACTTTGATGGATGTTGCAGCTTTTACATCAATTTGTTCATTCATCAAAATGACATTGTGAGTTAAGAAAAGTTGTATTATGTTGTACCCACAAATGGAAAGTGGTAGAGATGGAGATTTTCTATCAGTCTGAATCCCATTTTGCTCTATTCTTGTTCTAGATAGAAGCACTACTATAAAACCAGATACTTTGGCGTGCGTGAAATGTTCGTGAATTTTGTGAGTATTTCAGATCCACAAAACTTTCATGCCAGGTAATTACTGAATTACGATTGAGACAATACTACATTTTGCAATTTACTGAAATTTCTTGCAATGAAAATGGCTATTTTGACAATTTGCAATAGTTCCATGTCGTGAAGGCTTCTCGTTGTATAGTAACTGATTGAAACATAGAGGCCCGAATTCACAACAGTGGTACAAAACCCCCCGGGGGTTTAACCCCCCCCCCCCCCCCCTAGGTTTTTGAAACCATGGTTTAAACCTCTCTCTGATTCACCAACGATGGTTTCAATTGTACCATGGTACAATCCATGGTTTAAACCCCCCGGGGGTTTAAACTTGCTTTGTGAATACCAAAATCAGAGGTTTAAACCTCCGAGGGGAGTTTTGTACCACACCCATGGTACAATCCCTCTTTGTACCACTGTTGTGAATTCGGGCCAGAGAGTCTTTCATGCTGGCAATCACGGATGCATCCAGGATAGGGTGGGGGGTGGGGGAAGAATATTCCGACCCCTAATTCTGATTTTGGAAATCCTGCCATCCATCTTGGATTCCCTCTGAGGGAGGGGAAAAGGGGAGGGGGAGACGGGAAGCGGGAGGGGGAAGGGGGATGGGGGTGGGTTTGGATTCGTGTATGGCTGATTCACAAGCGACGAGAGATATACTGGATACGAATTTCAAGCTCCTCTTGGGTTCTTAATTGCTCTCATCAGAGTACATTGATGTCATCCCTGCAACAGTTCCCCATTCATGGATATTTCTCCTTGGGCTAGTCTGACAGACACATCTTCCATGACACCACACTGCAGGCCCACAAGAGGACATTCATTTTGGGTGCTCCCATCCAAGTTCTAACGTCATAGTCCTTTGCATGCATTTAAATGTTTGGTGATGATCATAAACTCTCGTCGCTCTCATTGGCTTGGAGTTGCATGTCCTCTCCATCGAGTAAACTTTCCCTCGATATATCCCCTGCTGCGTCAGAGTCTTCAATACCTCCTGTGCATGATGGAAAGAAATGAAAAATACATACCAATGAAGAAGAAGGTCAAAGGTCAAACTACCACTTTGGAAAAAGTCTATTGGAACATTCACAGGAAAGGAACTGCTTTTTATCTTCTGAAACTCAAATACATCTGGCCATAAAAACAATGAAGAACCAATGTACTCTTTAATACCCAAAGAAGACATTCTTCTGACAACTTACGTGCAAACTATGTAATTATTTAAACATTTAAAATGGCAAGACAGGGGTAGTAACTTGCCAACACTCAGGATTCATTGTGGGAGTTTGATGACCACTACCAGATGAATCCCATCTGATTTTTAAATTTATCACAAGTTCACAACCTTTAACTTGACAAAATTTGCCACCTTTCTAAAGAACCAGCATTGATAGATTCCAATCAATATTTTTCATTGAATCGTACCATAACTTCCATGTTAGAACTCTCTGACCCTTCATTCATCTGCGAGTTCTTAACGTCCATTCATAAAAAGACTTATGTTTGATTGCTACAGTTGATTTACAAGCTATGTCTGAAAATATTTAAATATATCTTTTTTTTGCCTACTGACAACAAACAGAAACCCAATCAACATTGATAATTCACATTTATTTGTAGTTTACTTCATACAATTCTGTTTCTATAAATACTAGTTTCTCTTTTCTATAATGTCTGTCCTGGATATTTAATTACGTGTTATATTTTGCTTGGGAATTTATGTTTCACCATTTTTCTTTATCGTTTGTTAATGTATATTGTATTGTTTTACTGTACCATTTCTGGTCCCCATGGAAGACCAACGGCATCACAATGATACCACTGAATATGGGCTATTCAGCTGTTTGTTTTATCTTGTAATTCATAATATCTATTCGTTATCGTTTTAACAATTGCATGATGTCGTTTTTTTATACATATTAAAACAAACAATCAAAATCTAGTCACCTTGACTGGGTGTGTCTGCTTGAGCTAGTGCAGCGACTGCGGGTTCGTCATCCTCTGGTAGATAGTGCTTGTCTAGAGCTTCTTTGATCTGGCTATTGGCTCCCTTTGGATCCAAGTCTAGGGCCCAGGAGAAGTTGGCCAAGGCTTGATGAGTCTGGCCTAGCTTCTTATAAACCTGTAAATGGAAGAAGATTGTAAATGTTTAGAGGTTTTGGGGTGTGGGGGAATAGTCACATTTTGGAGCTATATGAACAAACTTGTTATCTTTAATATATATACATGGAGGAATGTAGGAATCATAACATTTATTTGGAGGCCAAAGAATAGGAATTGTTTCTCTACTATAAATAAATTGACAGCTATGTATTAGTAATCAGGCATTTAGAAAGTCAAGGATGAAAAGGAAAAGGATAAAGAAATACTGAAGACAGTAAAATATAACATGATTTCATGTCCAGTATTTAGTATTGAGGGTGATCAATTTATGGCTTATCGATCAGCTTTAGAAGTAGACTTAGTTTTTTCTTCAAACCAGTCACTAGACCAACCCGTGAGCGACTGCACATACACACTAACTAGGCCTGAGTCGAAACGGGTCCGCGCCCGGGCCCCGACCGTCGAGCTGAAACCCGGTTTTTGGTTTTCGGGTTTCGGGTTTTTCAAAATTAAATTTCACACTGATATTTGAAATATAGAACTACAAATATGCAATTCACAAACTTATATTTCAATATAATAAAATAAATATGCTTTCGAAATAAATGGATATTGTTTCAGTTGACGGTACGTGTTTTTATCGCTCTAAAAGTGAGGCTGCAAGAAAGGAATCACGCTTCGTGGTACCGATCGAGTGCGTTCAGAAACGGAAGTGGAAATAGATCTATGACCCACTAAAGAGAGAGCAAGAAAATGCCACACAGAAGACTAAAATGTTGATCAGACTATTGCAATTAAATCGTAATACTAAAGGCATTAATTTAATTGTCAAAATATATCCACAATATAATGGTTTACCCTTGATAGTTTGATGAAGGAAAATAAATTAAAGCTCTTGAAATAACATCGAAGTGCCTTTCGTTCGTTCTAAAAATGCGTGTATAACGGCAAGCAGAAGTTACGAGTCAAGCTTGATATGCATGTTTACATCCCTACACCGTCATCCGACCTGATCGAAACAATAATCATTGAACCAATTAAAAAACATCACGTAAGACTTTGAGGGACTCCAATTCAACAAAATTACCGTAAAATAGTTATTTGCTTTGACAAATTATTTATACTATAGATATTCATAATATCTTACAGAAATAATGATATTTCATGAGCTACGTACTCGATATCGAGTTCAGCTAGCCATCATTTTGAAATGAGACGTAGTTGTCATGCAGGCTATAGACTGAATACGGCAGCTCGCGATCGCAGAGAGGGAAAAAATCACGTAATAGGCACGTGAACATCACGTGATCTCAGGCCCGCGCTTTTTTCCTGCATACTGCCCTCTACAGTCTACTGCATGACAACTACGTCTCATTCCAAAATGATGGCTAGCTGAACTCGATATCGAGTACGTAGCTCATGAAATATCATTATTTCTGTAAGATATTATGAATATCTATAGTATTATTTGTCAAAGCAAATAACTATTTTACGGTAATTTTGTTGAATTGGAGTCCCTCAAAGTCTTACGTGATGTTTTTTAATTGGTTCAATGATTATTGTTCCGATCAGGTCGGATGACGGTATAGGGATGTAAACATGCATATCAAGCTTGACTCGTAACTTCTGCTTGCTGTTATACACGCATTTTTAGAACGAACGAAAGGCACTTCGATGTTATTTCAAGAGCTTTAATTTATTTTCCTTCATCAAACTATCAAGGGTAAACCATTATATTGTGGATATATTTTGACAATTAAATTAATGCCTTTAGTATTACGATTTAATTGCAATAGTCTGATCAACATTTTAGTCTTCTGTGTGGCACTTTCTTGCTGTCTTCAGTGGGTCATATTTCCACTTCCGTTTCTGAACGCACTCGATCGGTACCACGAAGCGTGATTCCTTTCTTGCAGCCTCAATTTTAGAGCGATAAAAACACCTACCGTCAACTGAAACGATATCCATTTATTTTTTAAAGCATCTTAATTTAATTCAATTGATTATTTTATTGTTTTGAAAGCAGTAACTGTCTTTTCCGTCGCATTATTAGAACAGCAACTTAGTCTAACTCCCGCCGCTGCATGCACACGATTTTTAGTGTCAGTGCAGTGGTGAAAATTTCGGGTACCCGGTCCTCGCCCGAAATTTTCAAGTCAAACCCGGGTTCGGCAAAACCCGTGATGACTCAGGCCTAACACTAACTCTTTGTTACAAATTATAACTTTTACTCATTTGTACTCTCGCATTGCTATAATCAATATTTTAATCACGCATTCTCTATAATCATAATAATGCGAGAAACAAAAATGAATTTTGTCCTAGTCTAAGCACTTGACTTGAAACTCAAAGGTCGTGGTTCGATCCCGACACGGCACTAACGTCCTTTGGCAAGGCATTAATCTTCATTTGCCACACTCGACCCAGGTCAGGTAAATGGGTACCTGGCAAGAATTGATTCCTTGAAATGCTGGAGCGCTGTAATGGCAGCTAAGCTAAAGCCGGGGTAATAATTAGTGCGCTTTGGAATAGAATTTCTAGATAGACGGCGCTATAGAAATGCCTATTATTATTATTATTAAAGATAAACTTGAGTTCTGGTAAAAAAAGAAAATGAATTCTCACAGAATCAAATGAAACTTACACTGAATGTTCAAGATTACAAATAAATGTCATTTGCCAAACAATTTTGGGAGAAAGTGTATACTGACTGAGTTATGAGCATAGAAAGATAAGGAAATCAAGGTATACTAGCCCGACACCATTTGTGTAGTCCCATATACATCTTTCTGTGTATAGTGCTTGTTACTTTACCAAGACTGGGCAAAATTTATTATGATTTTGATGACTCCAGAACCTTGCAGTAGACACCAATACTTACATGCTACATGAGCAACTTTTTCTGATCCATTCCACACCTTTTCTTTCACAATGCAATCGCATGACCAGAACTCAACTTTATCTTTAATTTGAAATAAGAAATTGATTTTCAACATACCTTGCCTATGAGGAAGTAGACTAATGATTCTGATGGAGTCATCTGTTTCATTTCTTCTAGCTCTTTCAAGGCATCCTGCAGATAAAATGGGAAGAAATGTCATACATGAATATATGAATATTAATTAATTAGCCTGTTTGATTTGCACAATGGTCTTTATTCTTGAAAAATGCATGCTTTGTAAATTCTTAGCCGTTAGGAACATATATATGCTGCATCACATTTGTCTTTCCTTTTGTCTCACCAGTCCTCATCATTTTCACAATATTTCTTTCCCACTTATGAATTTGCATTCAATGCAAAGCCATGTTCTACACTTTAAAGCCTCAATCAAACATGACTGGACAAACAAGCTAAGCAAAAACCCACCCAAGCTGTTGAGGCACATTAAAATGACAAAGCATTGTGCTCTTCAATTCACATTGTTGTATTTTACATATACATGTTTGTATGTTACACCACAAAATTACACACAAGTACACTTTTTAGGGCCTTTATTGAAAGTAGTTAAACTTTTTTTTTCAAGCTCCACTTGCCATTCATTTACACATAATTTTGCTAATTTTTGCCACACAGTTTTTTTAAATCTCTTTATTTTTTGTTGTTATTTCAATCTAAAAGTGATTTATTGCATTATTATATGCAAATAGCACTTGACAAGTTCTCTTCTCTTCCTCCTACCTGGTATTTCTCGGTAGCAAACAATATTGAAGCACGGTGAAATCTACAGAGAGGGTTGTTAGCATCAAGGCGCACGGCTTTGGCTAGGGTAGCGAGGGCTTGATCTGACTTGTGAAGTGCATGTTGAACCTGGTTTATGGAGAAAATAAAACCATTTGGTGAATTTCAATACCGCAATTGCTTACCTGCCAACCTTTCACAGCAAAAAGTTACGAATCTCTCAAGGCAAAATTAGGAATACAGTGTATTTTGTATACTTTTCACACAAAATATTTCAGAAAAAGAGAAGAATCTAGGGTTCAAAACAATAGCTTGAAGGCCAACTAATAGGAATCGTTTACAGCTATGAATTTATGTAGATGCATGTGGGATTGGTAGTAAAGAGATTTTTATCAACTGCTAAAACGGGATGTGGTTGGGGAATTTTGTGCAGTAGTGACAATGTAAGACTATCAATGTACAGTGTAGCAAGTGTACTGTGTTAGCAATATTATCAGCCCTCAATAGAAATAACCATGTCAAGCTCAATAATCTGTATTGAAGGGTTTCAAGTACACCAACAACTTTCTCCATACCATACTACACATATTTAATACCAACATCTTGGGTGGATGAATATGATAAAACAAACTATGCAACTTCTTTGGAAAATATTTGTGTTCTACAGAATAATGGGTCTACTCAAGTTACACTATTGTCCAAAAATGGATTCCAAAGGTCTATAAAGAATTAAAAAGAAAGAAAAAAAAAAAAAAAAAAAAAAAAAAAAACATGACAAAAGCACGCTTTAACACAGTTTTGATAGCAGATAACATCCTTCATATAAAAATTTAAAGCTTCAATGAAAATAAAATCAAAGTAAATGATACTTACAACACTAATATGAACCAGTAATACAGAGCTCTGTGGGTTGATGGCAAGTGCTTTACAGTAATGCATCTCAGCGAGGGCAAATTTCTCCTGCTTATAGTAGATCATACCAGTACCGTACCTGATGAACAAAACAAAAATGAAATCATGAATATTAATTTTTGGATGGCATGCTTAGGAGGTATAAATTTTTTCAATTCAATTCAATAATGGTTTATTAGGTAATTTCAAAATACATGCATCATAATTGTCATTTTACATGAAAAGCAGCAGAAGCTGGATTATTCATGTTTACATGCTGACATAATAATAAAGTGACAGGTTGCATTTTTAAATATTTACACGTTAAAAAGATTGTTAAAAATACATTCAAAATAACATAACACGTTAAGAATAACAAAGGAAAGATTTATACTCTCGTTTAAAATGAATACATTGGATTTTAAGACTAAACACGACTGAGGTGAAGACTAGTACTGTGTTTGAAAATTAATATGTAGTTAAAAAAGCATTTAATTATGGTTAATTAGATTGATCAAATATGGTAAAGGGCTATTTTTGAAGCGATTGGTTTTGCATTTGAAATTATGATATGTAGGAGTCTGACGTAATGACATTCTAATTATTTTTTTTGAAGGTAGCCAGTTCTGGCATGCTGGGTGAGTTGTTAAAGATTTTGCAAATTTTATACACAGTACTAGTCTTCTTTCCTCAAGTGTACTTAAATTGCATACTTGACATGCATGTGAGTATGACATAAAATTAGAGCCTAAAATAATTTTGCAAACTCTCCGTTGTATTCGTTCAAGACTGTTTTTCTGTTCAGATGTAAGACCACTATGAAACACAGGGGCGCAATATTCTAATACTGGTCGTATATAACCTGTGTAGATTAATACTAAATCATTTAAAGGTAAATTAAATTTCTTGAGTTTCCTCAACATATACATTTTTCTATTACATCTTTTCATTAGCTCATCTATATACAAATTCCACTTTAGATCAGACTGGATGATCACTCCAAGAATCTTAGCACTATGCCTATTACACAACTCGGTGTTGCTAATAAAAAGAATTTCTGGATCTGGTGGATTTTTCATGAAACTAACTTGGAGGGTAAAACACTTTAAAGGATTTAGTGACATATTATTCACAATAGACCAAGATTGCACAGAATTAAGTACTGATTGTAATTGTGAGACATCTGTAGATTTCCGACATATATGACGTGCGTATAAAAACATGAATGAACAAACTTCAATTGACTGAAGTTACTAAAAGGATTTTAATGAAATATGGCAAGTCACAGTATTAGTACAGATCCATAAGATGTTATTAATGTAAGATGAAAGATTACACTTGTATAAAAACATTTTGACTTTTAAAGCCTTGCCATTATAACTGTAGCAGTAATAAATCAAAGTGCCAAGCCATAAACTCACCAAATCACATATACAGAGCTGCCAACCTTGTGCGACCAAAAAAAGTATCATGATGGCAAAAAAAAAGGAATTTCAAGCCCCAAAAAAGGAATTCATAAAAACGAAACTTACAACCACGCGCGACACACTTCCATTCATCATGCTGTTTTTTCCATACAAGCATGTAACTTTTTGGTGGTTATTTTGGTATTATCGGCATTTCATTTTTTTTGAGAATATTTTTCTCTTCAAGTATGTTTTAAAATTAGTTTTTTTTAATTTGTGATCAAATCACCATCTTTGGGCAGTTGTTTGACGTGCGGTATGTAAAAAAAAAAAAAAAAAAAAAAAAAAAAAAAAAAATTATGAAGAAAAAACGTAATAACATAATTTGGAGGAAAAAACGGAATGGTTAGCAGCTCTGATAAACTCACCAAATCACATATAGAGTGAGGAACAAAAACATTCAGCAAAGTGGCAAACCAAGTGTTATCCTAAATATTGAGGATATTGCGCCCTTTTTTGGTGTCATAGTCAAGATTTTTAACACTTTAGGGGATGTGAAGGTTATAGGTTTGAGCCCTAGCATAGACACTAATGACCTATGCAAGAATTTACCTACATTTGCCACTCTCTACCCTGGTGTAGTTAGTGGGTATCTGGAAGGGTTCATTCTTTGAAATACATGGTATGTTATAAATGGTTGTCAAAGCTAAAGCTGAGGATTCCACAGCTCTTCTGAAGCGAAGATCATCATTTGATATGCATTATATAAGAACCAAGTATTTATCACTGTTATTGATACATCAATAATTCTACCACTTACCATGCATTATAATGTCTAGGGCTTATCCTTATAGCATTCCTAAAGCAGGCCATGGCTCTGTCTAGTTCCTCTGTAGCTACGTACTCATGACCCAATAACGTGTACGCATAGGCAAACTTGGGATCCACCTGGGAACATGAACAGGAATAAGTTTCAAAAATATAAGCTGGTGTTAGAAGCACCACATGTTACACACCAATTGTTTATCATGAGCAAGGAAAGCCTTTCCCCCCTCCCCCCCCCCCCAACAAAAAAACAACAACACAACAACAATGTCCTTCTCCTTATGTATTGGTCATAATACGCTGCAAGCTACACTACTTCAAAGAAAAGAAAAAAAATTATCTAGAAAGTTAAATAGTAAAAATAGGTGGATCAATATTTTTTGAAGAAGTGAAAGTTAAAAGTGAAAGTAAAGAGGTAATAATCCAGATTGCTGAACATACAAAAATCCATCATCTTGGACTCAATCCTCATACTCTCTTCTATGCGGGAGAAAATGCACTATAAAGCTTGTCAAAATGGATATAAAGATATTTCGCTACATGCATCTTGCTGTGCAAATCCACTGTTTAGCCTGGGTGTTTGGTAGCATCTTCAATACGTATGGAAATGCGCAATGCTATTTGTTAAAAAATAATTGAAATATCGGACGGTCAGGGGTGAGTAACTTTGATGTTTAATAGATTCTGTACATGGGTCAAGGTTTATATAATTTGTCAACAAATAACACTAAATATTCTCATGGTCCAAATCCACTGTAAGAATAATATTGTTTGACAACCTACCTGTATTGCTCTTTGGAAAAACTTGATAGCAGAGTCATGTTCCTTCTGTAAACTGAAGCAGTTTCCAGCTGCACACCAGGCCTGAATAAAACAAGAATAAAGCATCATCAAATCATATATATGTAGTATTATTAATCTCACCAAATGAAGAGAAGGCTAACAATAGCCTCATTATTATTATTAATCTTGTCCTTATTTTGATATTTCTTTAGTTCATGAATAAGTAATTATGTGTAATATTGTTGTTTTATTTTCTCAGAAGATGAAATGCGCTATAGAAGCCTAGGTTATTATTATTATTATGACTATAAACAATTATTAACATTAAAATATTTTGTATTTATTAAAGCAATTATGAACACAAAACACTATACTTATCTGCAACCCTAAACCTAAATATATCCCCCAATAATAATCCCAATCCTAATCATTTTTTCTTTGATGAACTAGAAGAACTAGGCCCCAAAGTAAATGTCGCCAGATCAAATGTTGGATCACCTGATTTACAATAAGCCAGTTCATAGTTGCAGTCTGAGCATAAGCAGATAAAAGTCATTGCAGACCAAATTGTAAAATACAATGACACAAAATACTGGATTAGAGTTATGTAATCATTATTCATTTATGCACAAGCAGTGCACTCCATGATACACAGGTGGAAGCATTCTTTGAAAAGGGGGAAACAAAGGCTATTTATATAGCACCTCCATCGTTGTAGGAGTGATTATTTCAAAATGTACAAAGTGGGACCTCTTCATGTTTCGAAGATCTGTAGATATTCGGGGTCATTTGGGACATGTGCTAATCGTGAACTGGTCTATTGCGCCTTACCTGAGGAGATTCGGGATTTAAATCTGTGAGGTCCTGTGCAAGGGCAGACAGTGCAGTCTCCTTCTGTAAGTGCCATAACGTCGTGGAGTAGATCTCCATGTAACCTAGGTGATGGGGCTCTAGTCTCCGCACTTCTGCAAATATTGCCTCCGCCTGAAAGGTAAACCAGGAAAAAATAAAAGCATTTATGAATGTTGCAGATTGCATGAGGTTAAGCTCCAAACAAGGTCTCTGATGCCTCAGTCACACCATTGCGCATTTGGCTTGCGTATTGCTGCGTATTTATGGTAAGCCGTTTTAACATTTATTCCAATTTCTTGACATCAAGAATTACCATTGCTTTACGACAGAAAATCATCTCTTGATATCAATAAATAGGAATAAATGTTAAAACGGCTTGCCATAAATACGCAGCAAAAAGCAAGCCAAATACGCAAAGGTGTGACTGAGGCATTAGGGTCTGTTCAGATATGGCACGGTAAACCACCGCAAAAAAGTTGCCATGTTTTTTTTTAAAGGATAAATGATTGGCAACGGCTTGCACAAATTCACTGAGCACTGTGTTATAAGATACAGGAAGGTGAAGCGTATTGCACTGTACGTCATCACCAAAAATTATCACAGTTTTGCTGTGTCATATAATTAATGAAAGTATTTACTAACTAAACAAAATAGTATTCATGTACCTTGTGATACTGAGCCATCTCAAACAAGGCCTTGCCAACCTGACATAGCACCCATGCTGTGTTGTAGTGTTGAGGTGGAAGGGATTTGAAGAGCTCCACAGCTTTCTTTAGATCATACCGACTTAGCGCCTGGTAGGCTTTGCCAACATCTCGTAGTAAGCGAAGAAGCCCTTCTGCACACAGAGAAAAGGAGTTATGACGACTTTCAACCTCTTATTTTCATTATAATCATTGCAGTGAATCAAAGTGAGCTGCTCATGGTTTTTCGAAATAAAGTGTTTCCTACCAAAAGATGACCCAAGGAGATGCATTATTGCATTATATATAGTTTTTTGACATACTAAATATAAATTTACAACACAATCTTAAGAAATACCAGCACATCATGACTGGTAATTTTAAACAAAGCTATGTAGAATGTTGAAGTTCTTGAATTCAACTTTCCTCCCTAATTGCTTTTTGCTTCACGATACATCAAACTAACTATTTTATCATTGTCTACAGCTAACTTTATGGAAGTCAGTTTATAACTTTAAATATAAATATCTAAAATTTAAAATTTCTATATATCAAAACAATCCTCAAAAAAGAAAATCATCTATTCTATACATGTACCAGCCACAAGATTTAAATGATATTCAAAATGTATACTTGTTTAACATTTTGTAGAGTTTATTGTTGGTTTTATGCAGTCATATGTATACTAAAAAAAATGAAAGTCTCTTACAAAATGTGAAAAAGTCCCTTATCCACATTTAAAGTAAGGGTAATACAAAGTTTTGGTATGGGGTCATGAATTTGATTCAAATGAACATATTGGAAGCATATGCAATCCTACAATATTCAGTGATCATTGTTGCGGTTGAAATCGAGTCTAAAGTGATGAATTTGTAAATAACAAACTCTTTATTTTGTATAGCTCCCTCTCAAGGTCTAGATATTACTTTAGCTTTAAAACAATGTTTCTTTACTAAAATCAACCGTCTGGCTATTCCCGTTTGGAAATTGTATATTACAACTGCATATTCTGAGATTTTCATGATCGTAGTTACCATTGGTTGACCATATACCGGTAGGCGCTATTTGATATTCAATTTTTCTCGAAAGCAGAAGTGTTTTAGAGGCTAAATTTTCTAGTGCTTTTATTACATCCTCAGGTGCATCCAAATATATCCACACACACACACACACACACAAAAAAAAATTCCCCAAATTTGTGTTACCTTTAAGTTTTATATTTCACCAGTAATGCATATATTTGCAAAGATATCTAATTGAGGAGCATCACACCCTCAAATAATATTCATCTGAAGCTTATATACACTATATCAATTAGGAGCCAATTTTTCATAAAATTTATTATTCATACATACCTGCTGATGACTTCTGCATGTCGGCGATATGGAGCTGCAGATTGGCAACGGCGTTATTGGCTTTATTGAGTTCATTGGATTTTTGATTTTCTAGCTTAGTTATATCGTCCAGGTCTGGTGGCTTAGTAATTGTAGAACTTCTCGTAGTTCTTGCTCTCGTTTTTCCCTTCTGCACTTTACTCACACCCGTTTTTGTTCTATTTGTGGTGGTCTTGGTAGTTGCACTTGTGTTTTCCTGTCAAGAAAGAGGACAATCGTAAAAAGTTATTGATATTAAAAATATAAATCAAAACAAATGACTTGGTACTTGGTTGGGTTATCCCTTTGGCAGCTCACTCAGGAAGCTATACTGGGATCATGTAGGTGAGGCGAGTAACTACAAGGAGTGTCACGAATTGCTGAAATGGTGTGTGGACAAAGCACTTGTTAATTTACAGTAAAATATGCTTAGTCCAGTGCCAGTAAAAACCAAGCTAGTGAGCTAATATGATGCGATAACACACTATATACATAACGTGACAAACATGTTCATTTGGGTTTTTGGAAATCATTACCAAGACTTAAGCATCAACAAGCAACATCATCATCAATGCAAATAGCATTGGAAGATGTAATCCTACCAGTTTAACCACTTCTACACTTGGGTAGAGAGAAACATCTGTGGATGAAATGCATTGCCTTTAAGTAAATTGCCTCAGACCAATATGACTAATAACCTTGAGACTAAAAGTCAAGGGAATGAACCACCACCACACCAGAGCTGCCAACCTTGTGCAACCAAAATAAGGAACCATGATGGCAACAAAAAAAGGAATTTCAAGCAAAAAAAAAAGGAATTCATTAAAACAAAGCTTTCAACCATGCGCAACACACTTCCAATGCAAAAAATGTCCATTCCTCATGCTGATATTTCCATATTAGGACCTATAGTTTATTTACAAGTAGGTAGTTTTTTGTTGTTGTTTGAGGGAAATTATCGGCGTTTCAATTTTTGTTGACAATATATTTTTCTTCAAGTATGTTGAAGTAGTGATCAACATTTTAGGGCATTTGGTTGACGTGTGGTATGTGCAAAAGAAAAAACGTACTTTCGTAATTTGGAGAAAAAAACAGAATAATTCTGGGAAAAACGTAATGGCACCCCGGTGCTCCCATTTTCACTTTCCAAGATGAATTTTACACCATAATACCTAAACATAGTAATAGGATTTGCACAAAACTAGACAGAAGTTTGATTAACTGATCTTTCTCAATCTCTTTCTCCCTCATTTTACTGATCTAACTTCCCTTTTCTAGAGCTATTGCAATCATTCATTTTCCCTTTTTTTTGTATCTTCCTTTCTTTTTGTCTTCTACTATTTTCCTCCATTTTTTTTTTAATCCTCTTTTTTTTAATTCCCCCCCCCCCCCAATTTAGAATTTCTTAGCTACATATTTGTCTTTTTATTGATTTCTAAGCATACTTTGTTCATGTTTTATTGTAAAACAGCATCTGAGGAACTAACACTTCAACAAGCTCTGCTTCAAGTTAGTTCCTCTTTTCTCTATATTTATCGTTTCATTGCATATTTGTTGTGATATAATTATTCTTGTATTATGTTTTGCATGAGAAATAAAATCATTTTGAATCATGATAAGATAGACTTACTTTAACCGAGTTAGCATTGCTGAAGAGACGGGAACTCCTTCTCACCCCATGAGCTGATGGAAAGAGTAGTTGTACTGGAGATCTGCATGTCAAAGAGAAGTAGGGTACATTATTCATTCAAATACCATATTGTTAGAAGAGTGCATCATGCATGGATCTTGATTGCACTTGGAAGCACATGTTTCAACCTTTTTATATGCACTAAAAAATGAGAACAATCTGCATAATTTCTCTTTGTAGCTTGGACATCACAGCAGCTATACTTTTCATTAAAATACTGAAGAATGAAACCCGCTTTTAAAGGTAAAGACCAGTAATGGTCATGCGATTGCATTGTGAAAGAAACGTTGTGGAATCGATCAGAAAAGGTTGATCATCTAGCATCGAGCATCTGCAAGGTTCTGGAATCATCAAAATGATAAGAAATTTGGCCCATTCTTCGTAAAGTTACAAGCACTATACACAGAAAGATGTATATGGGACTACCCTATCTCTCTCACCAGACCATGAGAGAGATAAATTTACCAAATATATGAATTAGTAGGCGGTTTCCCGGCAAATTTTTTATCATCATGTATTAGTCAAAACATATTCTTTCACATGATTGGTAATGAGAGCTTCCATTTCATTTTTTGAAATTGGGGCGTTGCCAATACTGGTCTTTACCTTTAAAGTAACCATCCATATGGAATGACCACAATTTTAGTTTGAACATTGAACAGTATTTTTCATTGAAACCTGTACTCAAGAAATCAACACACTAAGCAGTTGTATTGAAAGACCACCATGAATATCTGGGATTAACTTTATATTTTCTATACTACAAAGAAAGAAAAGAAAGAAGAAGGAAACACAAAAAAAAAAAAAAAGGAGGAAACCCCCCCCCCCCCCAAAAAAAAATGTCCAGATCATTATGCAAATTGTAGGATGTTTCAACATATTTGCCTGTACTTACCCAGCAGGGGCGGGGCTTTGGTGTAATGAGGTGAGGGCAGGGTCTTTGGTGTTGCTGCTGTTTCCTGATTGGCTGAATACGGGCGGCTTGATACCCTGTGGGCCTCTCCTTGTTGTGCCCTAGTAGAAAAGATGACGACATTGGTTTATGAGTGTGTCACATTGATTTCAGTCAACTTGCATAAGGCATGTAGAGGTGTTGTGGTCTAGTGGATAAGTCACAGACTGCAGATCACAAAGTACGGGGTTCAAGTCCTGCCGCGGCACTTATGTCCTTTAGCAAGAAGTTAATCTACATTTGCCACTCTCCACTCAGGTGTAAATGGGTACCTGATATGCTTGAGCACTAGTTACTTTGGCAGCTCGGACACAACCAGGGTAATATGTGTAAAGCGCCATGAACGTCAGAGCCTGGAGGATACTGGCGCTTTATAAATATTCATATTATTATTATTACATGTGCATCATCAACACCAATAGCGAGCATCGGTTCCGCAGACGATATTCAACATAGACTACATGAAATGAGTCAACCTCAAAACAAGCATGATTTCAAGTTCAATGCTGTGGCTGGTGTCGGTGTTGTGATAACAACAACACCAGCTTTCGACACCAAACTTTAATAAAATCACGCAATGTGTGTGACTTTTTCAAAAGCGAGTTCTTGCTGGTTCTAATCGACTACCGGTAATAAAACTATTGAAAAACTAAAACTTGGGGGTGCTGCGAGAAAAGATCAGTATCATAAAGAGCAAAGTACTACCAAAAAAACCCACAAAGTTTTGTTTTGTTATTCTGGTCTTCAAGAGGCCACTTTCTATATCAACAAATATATAATATCATAACCTTTTCTGCTTGAAATTTTCAAGAATGCATGCTTTTCTAATTGATAAATATATTAGATGTAACAATTCAACATCATTCAGTTTACCTTGAAAACTGAATATACAGTCTGCTTTAGTGACCACCTGTCTACAAAGGCCACATTTGTTGTTTTCCTTGAAAAAGGTTTCTCATTGAATCATGTACTAAAGGAACCTGTCTACAAAGACCAACTGTCTTCAAAGGCCACTTTTTGTGTTTCCCTTGGGTGGTCGCTAAAGACAGGTTTGACTGTAGTACCATTATATGAATATTGCCTTTCCTTGTATAAAAAAAGAAAAATGTAAAGTTATGTGACACTCACTCTTCTGATAGGTGCCTTTGCATCAGCTAGATTTCCGTCTCCTGTAAATGATGTTTGATTGCCAGGAGTAGGGCTTGGTGTGTCTAGAGGTAAAATACCAAAGCTGGAGGGGGAAGGGGGGGGGGGGGGAGGGGGTAATGAAAAGGGAAATTTAGTTGATGGCAGTGTGAGTAATTATAGATCTATTTATAAACAATCAAAGTAAAATTGCTGAAATACATGTATATTATAATGGTATGCTAATTGATGTTTTCTCTAATTTGATAATTTGCTCATCAAAAAACATTTGAATCAGCTACATACTATTGGATATACCTTGTTTTTCTTCAATTTCCACATGATATTAATTCCTGTCTGCAACTGTCTGCAACAGCAAAGACTCTCAAAAGTATAAAGTAAACAGGAAATTTACATGGTAGAGCTTTCTTTGCACTAACCATGAAACAAATAATGCAATGCTTACTAACTCTCAAATGAAGAATGATACAAATATGTATATAAAGATAGGAATAATGTAGTATTATGAACAACATATTCCTTCTATAATCTCATCTATACAATATGGAATTTTTTATTTCAATCGGATAGTCATACAGTGTGAGTCACCTAGAAAATTGCTAATTATTTTAAAAATCATCTATGAACAGTAAATTTATTTTTGTGTGGTATGTGTTCATGCTTGGATGAACAGGAGGCATTGTTTGCGAAAATGATACCAAACGATTTGGGATAAAACACTCTTTCATAAGATGTATAATAATTTACTGTTTATAGATGATTTTTAATTTAATTAGCAATTTTCTAGGTGTAAACTTTTTTTGACTCACATGGTAGAGAAAGCAAAAAAAAATCCATGTAGAGTTAACAACTAAATCACTCATACCCCTTGTAAATTTGATGTTTTGTTTTTGTTTGTCATAACTCAGGACTGGTTCAATATGGGCCTTTGTTGATTACTTTAGGTGTAAGCTTTAATATGTCACATTCTCAAGAAACATTAATCAGGACAAATCAATTTTAAACATACTTAAAGATAAACAAAACTTGGTATTAAAGGGATGTATAATTTAGCAGTTAACTGTACAAGGGAACATAACTGGAAAGCAAAACTCTGCCTAGGGAAGAGTAATGTGCAAGTTGTTCAGATCAATAGGTACCTCGGCGTTAGAGGACTATAGGGTGACGTTAAGGGCGAGGTGAAGTGCATCCTGCCTATCCTGGCTTGGGATTGCCTTGAAGACAGGGGCGCACTGGGCACGGTGAAGGGTGTAATCATGGTGTCGGGGGTAACGCCTGGGTCACTGAAATCGGGTGTGGTCAGCGGTAGAGGTCTGATACCAGAGAGCTGGGTTATCAGTTGGTCCTTTGTGATGGAGAGGAAACCTTGGATTATTTCCACATAAATACATAATTAAATTCATTAAAGTTTCATTTGATTCTACCTAATCTTTTGAACACACTCTTTTAAATACAACACATAAAAAAAAGTGAAGGAAGTTTTATGCTTGAAAAGAATTTCATGACAAATTCATTACTTCAGAACACTGTGGGTCTTTCGAGAACCTTTATGAAAATACAAATGTATAGGCAAAGAAAATTAATCCAGCCCTATGGAAATATACATTTTTTTAAAGTTGATTTTCTAGTTTGTTCATAGCAATATAGAACCAGTTGTATAGATTTCATAAATAAAACAGAGAACACTTGATCAAACATTATCCAATTCACTATCCAAATATCGAAAATTGGATATCTTTGGATTTGTTCCTGATCAGGGTTGTATGCAAAGTTCTCGCCAGTTCATGGTTGGTTTTGGGTCTAGGGTTTAAGTTAGGAATTTGATATATGTCTTTGGCGCCAATACCAACAGTGAGGGACTTCAGAAAAGAGAAATGCGAAGGGAAATTCTCTCCCCATGGCTGATAAGATAGCTTTGGTCCTCTAAACCATCTCTTATGGATGCCATTAGACCATATTTCATAACACTAGGAATAACAAATATGTCAACTCTCGAAATGCAAAGCCATATTGCACACAATATGGACTAATTGCATACCTGTCAACATTTAAAAATAAGAATTAGGAATTTCTAGCATGGGATGCCTTCGAAAATTAGAAATCTGTACAAAAAAGCAAATACAAATTCGCTGCTCGATCATGCAGCCATTCAATGCACGCAATATGTAAACTCTCAAATCGCGGCACATGATAAAACAATCCTTATTGGCTTTAGCAATTAAATTAAATAAAAATTTAAAAAAAAAAAAAAAAAAATCTGAATATTCTGAACTTTTAGGTCCTTAAAATCCTAAAAATCTTAAAAATCAATATATTCCGGATTATTTGGAAGGGTTGGCAAGTATGAGCCATATTGCACACAATATGGACCAATGGTACACAAATTCCTGCTAGGAAGCGTGTAGTATCTACCTGAGGTGTTTCTGATGGTACTGGTGTTACGTCAGGTGCAGAAGTGTTGAGGTGGCCGGTACCGCCCATGTTCTCCGTGTCTAGGATAGGATAGGAGTCTTGCTGACTGGGCGTGGTGTTGACGGTTGGCGTGGAAGCAAAGTGAAACGTCTTCTCAGGATCGACCTTCTCACCTGTGCTTGGAAACAATTTGGATATTTAGAAATATGATGAGAAAAACAGGACAAAAATTCACATATAATAATATATAATGGAAAGTATTGATCACAAAATACATTTTTCATCTCTCTTTAGTGCAAAAATGTTCTTTAATGCTACATTTGATAGTTTTAAAGAGATGGTTCATTGAAATGTGGAAAATAGGCAAATTACACCTCTACAGATTGCTGAGAACATTAACAAAATGAGCAAAGTACTTTTGAAGCCCTCACTGTTGTGAGGAATAAATTAAATGCAATTTTGTTACCCTTTCCTGAACCCACTCACTAAGTGAATTGATGGTGTTATTTTACATGCGAAACGATGACGTCACAATATGAACAACCTACATCACACATTCGGGACAATGTGGGATACCCATTGCAATTTTCAGATATGGGTTAACGTTGTCTGTATATTTACCGCCAGTGGTGATATTTCCTCTATTTTTTGGCATTTTGAATGAGATACACTGAATAAATGATACTTTATACAAATGTTTGTTTGATTTTTATATTTTTTTCCGTCACATTTGAGCATAAAAATCGGAAAAATAATCACATATTCTGAGGGCACTTCAGTGTGTATATTATGTCTGATCTGGAAAGGCAAAGGACATTTTGCATGCTGACCTAACAACTCTTTTGGAGTAAAATAGGCGACAAATTTACATAGAATTGTCCAGATATTCATTACAAAATGTGTGATTAGGCTGATTAATTTACATTTTTGATAAATTAAGTCGTATAGGACCTGATAAACCTGATATGTGTGATTAGGCTGATTAATTTACATTTTTGATAAATTAAGTCGTATAGGACCTGATAAACCGAGAGAAACAGATCAGTCCGGTTCGCAATTCACGGCTAGCTCGAGCGTCAGGCTACGGGCTAGGCTGGCTAGCAAGCTGCGCTAGATGTGATGCACGCATAGAGGTCAGTGTATTGCACACATAGTACATGCACAGAGTACGCACGCACAGCTACTAGCTACGGGAAACTTGAACGCTACATCGACGATATATTCACTCGCTTTTTGGAAGTTATATACCATTTATCTAGACTAACGTCAGATTAAGAACCAAAACCATGCCATGGAGGAGCCTTCTGGAGTATACTCAAGTATGTTTTCGTCCATATCCATATTTCCAGGGGATTTTGATGAAGGTAAAAAGCGTTAGGTATAAATGGGTACGGTACTCGAGAGTCAATGCAATACATGTGAATAGCACGCAAACTGCATCTCGTACCGTCGTCAATCATTTCAGCTGAGCGGCCCGCTGTTCATATTGTGACGTCACTTCAAAAATCAGCTGACTTACGATGTTTTCGGGGCCTTGAGTGGGTTGATTTTTCGTCAAGTTCAATCAACTTTTATAAATTTCGCTCGAATGTACAAGTTACACAAATGTAATGATTTTACTCAGTGTAATTTTTCGATTGCAATGATACCAAATTCAGTCAAGTTTGAAATCAATAAACCATCTCTTTAACTCCACATCCACATCCAATTACCTGAATTACAAGATGAAGGAAAACAAAAATTTCAGTGTAAAAAAAAGAGGGGGGGGGGGGTGGCGGAAGCCATCAGCAACTCCAGAATTGTGAAGATCATTACATTTCTCAGCATCAATAATCATTGATATATATTGAGCCATTTGTTGCAGGTCTAACCAGTGTTAATCAAATCACATCTGTGATTATTGAACCACAAAAATCATTTGCAAGTGAAATAAAATGCATAGAAGTGGCCAGCAGTGAGAAATCAAAAGAGATAAAAATGGTAAGAAAAATAGAGAAAAATGAAACAGAGTGAGAGCACATTTATTGAGTAAGATTGGTGCCCCCCCCCCCCCCCCCAATGATGGCAGCGCCCCTGAATGGCTGGCCACGCCAATGGTGGCAAGAATTAAGGAGTGTGCTATTACCTAGATCACAGATGGCTTCAAAGGAACTCCAGAGGAAGGGATTGTGCTTCATGGCAAGCTTGTGCGCCTCAATCGATTTTGATATCCTTTCTGTTTCACTGAAATAAAAGACAGAAAAAAATACTTTCAAGGCTACTACATGTATAACAAATCACACTATCCAAAATATATATACACTATCCAACAAGACAAATAACAATTTGTCTTTTCCCCAACTGATTCATATATTTACTACCGAGAATAACACACCGAAAGACATGCAGTAGGATGTATACAGTCAGGCAACGTAAGTGAATCAGGTAGACATATTGCATGTATTTACAGTACCAGTATTTGGCTAGTATGGGGGCATACAAAAAAATTGTAGTTATGGAAAGCATGGAAAATCAATGTACTGTATATTTGTGCAATATCTATCTTTGTTTGTTTTTTGTTTTTTAAACAGAAGACACGATCTCTTTCTCCATCGAAAGTGATCATGCATCCTTGATACATTATTGTAGGGGGAATCAAAGTCGTGATATGATATCATCAACTCATCATCATCATCTGCGACTGCGGAGAGACTCAGATGATGGACCACATCTTGCAGTGCAGCGGAACGGGTTGCACAAATGAAGACCTGGCCCTTGTAAATGAGACGGCTATCGCAGCCATCAGGCGATGGAAGAACTTAATTTAATTTAGGAACTTTACATTAATCTTGATCTAAGGAGACACGAACGAACGATCAACTCACAGAAAATACAAGTATGATATCCTGTTAGGTCTTACCTGCACAACTTTCCTAGTACTGATAATGCATAGGGTGCCGAGTCTTTAAAGTCATTTACAATGTCATCACATGTGTT
The DNA here is from genome assembly GCA_035222895.1 of Strongylocentrotus droebachiensis. Taxonomy (NCBI): domain Eukaryota; kingdom Metazoa; phylum Echinodermata; class Echinoidea; order Camarodonta; family Strongylocentrotidae; genus Strongylocentrotus; species Strongylocentrotus droebachiensis. The sequence continues at coordinate 83,035 of JAVYIG010008055.1, forward strand.
GGGTTTCAGTATTGACGATCCTGATAATGCAGTTTCACAGTCCGCTAGCCTAAAACAAGAAAAAGAATGAACATTGTTAGAAGGTGACCAAGATCAACAAGACAATTGAATACATTCTCTTGGCAAAATTTCAGCTTATTCAATGAAAAGAATGCTGTCTACGATTACAGAAACATGAGGTATGAGGTCAAGCGGATTAGTACTTGGACCATATTAATGTTGGCATAGGTTTGGATACCAGTCATGGCACCAATGTTTTATTTTTTGACATGCAGAGGTATCACAGTTGAGTGCTTGTGACACTGGAGACACAAAGGCAGACGATTCATTTCCACTTTCCAGCATGGACCTTAAATGTTCTCTGACAAGGCATTTTATATTCACTGCTTTCTCGAGACATGCTTGAATGATACAATGCCATATAACACGATCCAAACATGTCTTATGTTAGCAATGCAAGTACCGGTACTCTTAAAATACCCCTCGAGTTGACAGTTTTTGCATCCAATTTAATACAAGATCCACCTAATTATCATCATCGTCCTCATCATCATCATCACCACCACCACCACCACCACCGTCATCATCGTCAACATCATCATCATCACCATCACCACTACTACCACCACCACCGTCATCATCGTCAACATCATCATCATCACCATCACCACTACTACCACCATCACCATCATCATCGTCAACATCATCATCACCATCACCATCACCATCACCATCACCACCACCACCACCACCACCACCACCATCATCATCATCATCATCATCATCATCACCATCATCATCATCATCATCATCATCATCATCATCATCATCATCATCATAATAAAGATTCATACTTTTCAAGATCCAGGCAGCATCTGGCCATGAGGAACCTGCAATCCGGAGTGGGACAGCCTTTGGTTTGTAGCAAGGTGTAGGCACTCATCGGCTGGCCTGATCGGTAGTAACAGGTGGCAAGTAGGAACAGCCCCTCATCAGACCCAACTAAACGAAAACATATTATGGCACATGTAATGAGGAAAGGAATTCTTGGGCACAAAACTCTGTATTTCAGTCACAAATGTAAATGAAGTTGGTGAAATGAGCATCAATTATAGTGATGAAAATGCAATGTGTACATGTACTGTACATGTATGTACATTTACGGTGAAATAATCTTTTATAAGAATAGAAATGACAAAGAAGGTCGGTATTGTCAAAATTGTTCATTTCTTTACTGTACTTAGAAAGAGACCAATTTGACTTTGTCTATACATGTAACTTGCATGACTTCTGGCCACAGAACAAACAAACATTTTCCAAATGTGGTTTTAGGACAATAGTGTAGACCCACTAACATATGCCCACTGTTAACTTAGACAATTTGTTTTGTTCTCTTCACAACAACAAACTTTCAAGTGTTTGGACCACTCACATTAAAAAAAAAAAGTTCTTGGTTTTACTGAACATACAATACAACTGTACAACATCTGTACCAAGTCATTACTACCCAAAAAGAAAGAAAGGGAAAAAGCATCTTACAAATGAACACCATAAAATTCCAGACATACCTGTAGTAGCAACTACTGTACCAATACTGACTGCAAAACCACAAATTACATCAACTTTGTAATAAAAAAGAAATTACCTTCAGCATAGAGCCGCTCTGCCAGGAAGGTGGCATCTTGGTAAGCATAGTGGTTCAAGCACTGCCAGATGGCCGCCTGAAAATAAAATGTACACATTTTAATAAATTACCGTACATTTTTGTACTACATTGTAGCAGAACAATCTTCATAGCACTGACTAAAAATAACCCCTGTTGTATGTTTTCCTCTTTTTTTCTCTTCTTTTTTTCTTTTCTTTTTTAAAGTTAGGAGTCAGGACCAAGATGTAAAATGGATAACAACATTTTCCTGTTTAAATTCTTTCTTGTCATCTGAAATAAATATTTGGTGATTTACAAAGATTAAAGGGAAAGTCTGATATGAAGTTGGTTTAATAAATAGCAGACAAATGAGAGAAACATTAATGAAACTAAGCTTGAGCAATAGTCAATTGAAAATAGGAAAGTCATGATTTTTAAAGTTGTCATCAGTAAAACATGAATTGCAACGTAACTTGCGAGCTCCTCTCCTATTTGCTCTGTTCCGAAAATTTCTGAAACTTTATTTCCTTACTTATTGATAACTGAATAGATTTGTTTAATACACGAGTTGCATAAAGAGATTTTTGCAATAATGAATGTAGATCTATGATTAAACTTATTATAAAGCAAAAAAAAAGGCATCGTTTAACAATGTTAAATCTGAGATCTACATAAAAGTAGATGGTGAACTAGGATTATTTTCTTACACAGAATCCACTTTTTGCATCACCAGCGGGCGATTCGGTAACCCGAAACCCGCAGAGTGGCGATGAAAAAAAAACTTCCAAGGTTCGCGAAAATGAAGACGATTCTTATTTTTGAGGACGTATTTTGTCCGCGTTTATGAGGATATCCTTGTTATGAGGACGATCCTCATACTCGGACCAGCGCCCCTACTGTTTATTGATATATTTCATTAAATCCAAACTAAAAGACAAAGCCAATTAATTAAATAAGGGCAAGCCGCAAAGGCGCAAGGGCAAGGCAAAACTGGTGTGGTGGCTTTGCCTTTAGGCTAAGACAAGTATTATTTTCTGCGTGCACACAACCCTCCAGCTCCACTGACCACGCTCAGCTCTCCAGCATTATGTAGGCTATCACAGACAACTTCCTACCAAGTCCACTAATTTCCACACAACTACAATAAGTACAACGTCAACACAAGACAAGCCACAGACACAGTCAAAAAATGTTCCATTCATTCTCATGACAGGTCATTCATTCAATTCATTCATTCATTCACACACCACGGCACGGGAAGAAGAACATTAACGTAAGGAATAGTTACCTGCACGGGCTCTTGAATGCCCATTTTCAAAGCAGCTTCAAATTTTACACAGCTTGTACAGTTTCCAGCGATGAAAACTTTATCAGTTGATATTACCTATTGTTTTACGAATTTACAAGCAGTCCGTAAGCGTAACCGCAGTGTATTCCGCCATTTTGGATCCCTGACTAGAGCCGAAGAGTTGAATGTGCACGGTCAATGTACGACCGTTTTCATTGGGCTAAATTGTATGTTAATCAGCAGGGCGGAAACGATCAATGAGAGACTTCCTCTGATTGGATCGAATAAAAAATATACTTGGCTTACTGGTCAATGACCTTTTCCCTCTTGTAGCTCTTCCTCTTCTTCTTTTTCTAGTTCTTCTTCTTCTACTTCTTCTTCTTCTTCTTTTTGGCTTCTTCTTACCATTGTTATTATAATTAGTAGTAGCTAGACTAGTAGGACTAGTGGTATATATTATTATTATTATTGATAATTATCAATATCAAGTTATCTTTTTTTTTTTTAATAGGAGATGAGAGGGAAGATATGACTGATCTTAAAGAAATCATAGAAAAAGGAAGACAGCAATTTGCCTGGCTGTTTTTTAGGGGAAAATATCTTAAAATTGACAGCAATGGGATGTGGGCAGATATGGGAGATCGATTTTTACCCCTAAAAGCCCTTCTCTCACCCGCAAGAATTAAAAGAGAAGAAAGTTACTCATGTCGAATTATTTTGCCGTGCAACGATATACTTATATTATAATATTTCTATTGGTCTGAATTTTGAAATGTAAAGTTGCTTCATGGCGGCTAGGGTAATACATTTTGGAGCTTGAATTTGTCAAAATCCCTTCAAAGTGTCGACACCCACCGTCATTCCTAACTCCTAAGTATCATTTGAGGTGTTCACACTTGAACACCTTTTTTTACTTTTTAGTGGACCCCTCTGTTTCCAATACTATGTCTACATTTGTTGTAAATGTTTATAATTGATTTGTAATGTTTTGTTGAAAATAAATAAATTGAAATTGAATTGAAAAGTATGTATTGTAATTTGTAGGTTTATTTGTAAGTTGTTGTTTAATATATATTTTTTTGTCATTGCATTTTGTTTGTTATAGCGCTAAGAGACTTTATAAACGTCGTTTTATTATTTTGTTATTATTTTGTATTCCTTTAATAATATTCCACTTTTAAATAGCGCCTATATCGATGCAACCATGGACCTATATATTACGGATGGACATTCATCGTTTAGTTAACGAATTCATTGTGATTGTCTCCGTCAATGTCGTCTCAACTAACAAGATACGTACAACTTTGATCTCATGACGGGGTCACCGCCATAGAGCTATATATAGTCTTATTAATATATAGCTCTATGGTCACCGCCAATAAGCCGGGACATCAAGATAGTGATTTTACACATGTTAATCTACATGCGCAGAAGATAATAAATCGCTTAAATCATGGGAAATCGATGTGCAGTTCTGGTTTATAATCGAAATTGTTGTTCCGTGTCAGAGGCGGCGCTCCCGGGGAGCAGGGGGGCACGGTGCCCCCACGGTGCCCCCCTTTTCAAGTACCCCCAAAGTGCCCCTTTTACATAGGATTAGGAAAACTCCCCCTTTTACTTTTGACAAGTGCCCCTATTATTTGTTTAAAGTGACCCTTCCCCTTTCCACCTCTGATGAGTGCCCCTTCATTTTGACACGTACCCCTTTTCCTTTGACAAGTTCCCGCTTTCCTTTACAATAAAGACTGTCCATTTTCCTTGCAATAGTAAGTGCCTTTTTTTAATCTGTAGTAAGTTCCCCTTTTCACTACGAGAAGTGCCCCTTTTCCCTTTTGAGAAGCGCCCCTTCACCTCTGATAATTGCCCTATTCAAATCTGAAAGGTCCCCCTTTTGCTTTGACAAGTTCCCCTTTTGCTTTGTAAACATTGCCCCTTCCCCTTTTAATAACTACCCCTTTTTAACTTGGATAATTATTTTCACATGTGCCACCTTTCTTTTTTAATAAGTGCCCCTTTTAAAATAGAGCCCCTTTCCCTTCTTATAAATGCCCCTTTTCATCTATGAAAATAGTTCATTTTCATTCTCGTAAGTGCCCCTTTTCATCTCTTGCAAATGACCCTATTTCAATTCTGAGAGATACTCGTTTTACTTTGACAAGTGCCCTTTCCCCTTCTGATAGGTGCTCTTTTCACCTCTTATAAATGCCCCTTTTATATTGACACGTCCCCCTTTTCCTTTCTAATAAATGCTCTTTTTCCTTCTTATAAGTGCCCCTTCCCCTTTTCATCCCTGGTGCGTGTCTCTTTTTTTAGGTGTAAGAAGTGCCCAATTTTCACCTCTGATAATTAGCCTTTGTCCTTTGACACGTGCTCCTTTTCTTTTCTAATAAGTGTCTTAGCCCTTTCGATAAGTATTCCCTTTTCCTCTCATCATTACACGTGCCCCTACTTTCAAGCGACTTAGAGCAATTTCACATTTAGCTCGCTCCCTACGCTCGCTTGTAGTTATAGATAGTTAGATAGATAGATGGATAGTTATAATTATTTAACTTATCAAAGGTCTTTTCAGTCTTCCGTTATGACTTATGAGAATGTGCTTATAACCCCATCAGGATTGGGTTTTTCCTCTTTATAAGATGTAATTTTTCGCACTGCGACCTCACAAATCTGTACAAGTTTCTTCGCTCGTTTTGCTCGCTCGCAAATTAATTTTCAGACCATCACACCCAACTGCAAACTTTGATGCTTAAGCAATATCTTATATGATGTATAAGGAGAAACAAATATTGAAATCATCCCTGATAATGTAATCACAATATAAGGATATATACCAATGTCTAAAACTGAAATTGTATATTTTCGCTTTGAGATTTCCCTTTGAAGGTGCCCTTGTCTGTTGGTGCCCCCCCTCCCAACTTTGGAAGTCGCTCCGCCGCCTCTGAATTAAGGTAAAATATGACGATAGAAGGAAAAGGAAATATCCAACGATAATGAAGGAGAGAGGGAGCCGGACACTCACTGAGATGAATAGGGACACTTGTAACTTGTAAGAATGGAAAGGAATACTCCTAACAAAGGAAAAGTGGGCACTTGTCGAAAGAAAAGGGTTACCTATATGAGATTTTAATAGAGGCATTTATCAGATGTGTGAGAACGGGCATTTATGAGAAAGACAAGGGGGGAACGTGTCAAAATAAAAGAGGGCACTTATGAGAGGTGATAAGGGGCACTCATCAAAGATGAAAAGGGGCACATATCAGAAGGGGAAGAGGCACTTATAACAAAAGAAAAGGGCACTTGTTAAAGTAAAAATCTCTCAGATTTGAATTGGGGCAATTATCCTCGGTAAAGGGGGCACTCATCAAAGGTGGTAAGAGGGACTTATACGAATTTTGAACGGGCACATATTAGAAATTAGAAAGGGGCACTGATCTAAAGTAAAAGGGGGCACCTTTCCTATGTAAAAATGGGCACTTAAGGGGTAATTGAAAAAGTTGGGGTCCTGTGTCCCTCCGCACACATCCCGGCTCTGCTGCCTCTGCTACAGATAAACTGTATCATGGCAGAAAGTAGCTTTAGATTGACTCGGCCACATATACATTATGCGGGCCTTCATTCTTAAGATTTGTGAGGTCGCAGTGCGAAAAATTACATCTTATAAAGAGGAAAAACCCAATCCTGATGGGGATATCAGCACATTTTCATAACGGTCGACTCAAAATACCTTTGATAAGTTATATCATAATTATATCATCTAGGCTATATCTACGGGCGAGCGTAGCGATCGAGCTTTGGGGGAAATTGCTCTTAGTCACTTGAAAGTAGGGGCACGTGTAATGATGAGAGGAAAAGGGAATACTTATCGAAAGGGTTAAGACACTTATTAGAAAAGAAAAGGAGTATGTGTCAAAGTACAAAGGCTAATTATCAGAGGTGAAAATGGGGCACTTCTTACACCTAAAAAAAGAGGCACGCACCAGGCCGGGAATGAAAAGGGATTTCATAAGATTGGGAAATGGGCATTTGTCGACGGAAAAGAGGCACCCATCAGATTTTGATAGGAGCATTTATAAGAAGTGAAAAGGGGCATTTATGAAAAGGGATAGGTTCCTTATTAGAAAGAAAAAGGGGGCACATATCACGTTTAAAAAGGTAATTATCAGAGGTGAACAGGGGGCACTTATGAGAATGAAAAAGGGGCAATAATGATAAAGGGAAATGTGTATTTGTTGAAAGAAAAGGGGCGCCGATCAGATTTTAATAGGGGCATTTATTTGAGGTGAATGGGGTTTTTTATGAGAAGGGGGGAAGTGGATCTCATTAGAAAAAGAGGCACATGTTAACATAAACGGGGCACTAATCAAAGATGAAAAGGGGGGTAATTATGACAATGGGAAGGGGCACTTTTAAGAAGGAAAAAGATCATTTATTAGGAAGGACATTAATTTAAGATGAAAAGATCTCTTATCACGAGGGGAAGGAGCACTTGTCAAAGTAAAACGAGAATCTCTCAGAATTGAGTAGGGTCATTTACAAGAGATGAAAAGGGACACTTTTTAAATGGGGGCACTTATCATAAGAAAAAAGGGGCACTTATTAAAAAGACAACGGGGCACATGTAAACATATAAGGTGCGCTTATCTGAGTTAAAGAGGGGGCACTTTTTGGGAAATTGAAAAAATGGGGGGGGGGGGAAACATGTAAAAACACGTAATTTTTAGCTTTTTGGGGGATAGGCCCCCCCCCCCCTGGCGCCCAAGAGGGCCAAAAGAAAAAAAATGTGCTCACTACCCCCCGCCCCTTTTCCCTCCACTGAGCGACTTTTCGGCCGGCGCGATTTCCAAATTTTCGGGAGCAAAAAAAAAAAATAGTGCTCACTATTGACTCTTCTTAAATCATTGAAAAAAGTGTTTGTTTGTTTTCTGAAACGGTGATATAACCACCCCTTTTTTTTAACCTGTAATTCTGGCGAATTATGATTAACATTCCAGCCAAATATTTGAACAGAAAAAAAAAAAAATTGAGAAATGAAGAATTCGCCATCTAAATATTGATTTCACCCAGAATAAAAATGCCAGGCGCATACGCAGGGGGGGGGGGTGGGGGGGGCAAGGAGGGAGACAAAAAGTGCTCTTACCTCCCCTCTCCCCCTTCTTTAGCGGCTTTCCTCAAAAACTGGACCCCCCCCCCAAAAAAAAAAAATGGCATCTAACAACATCCCCCCCCCCTCCTTTGAGTAAGAAAATTGGGGAAAAATAGCACAAAAATAGGGAAAATAAGGGGGAAAAATTTTCTTAAAAAAATCAGGTAATTATCAGTTGTTTGATGTCCTAGTAAACCAATATAGCACAATGCGTTTAGCACAATTTTTTTTCTCACTGACCCCTTGATTTTATATTCATTCATACTATCAAATTTCTTTCATGCAAACTGCATTATAGCATACACAACAAATGAACCCACAGAATTTCAAGTAGAAGTTTGACATCTTTATTTTTGTAAACATACTTTGCATAGGTACACACAAAATTCAAAATTTAGTACTGTTTGACAGTAATTTCAATTGGAATGCATCATTCATACAAAATGTACAAATTACACAGATTGGAAAGTAACAAAATACACAAAATCACTCTGCAAGAAGAAAGAAAGAAAGAATAAAATTACCGATTCATCAAGACACATGATTTTTGAAGACACGTATAGTTCTAGCTGTACAAAGAAGCAACATATCTTTGTTCCAAGTTAAAAGTTGTTATTGTTGATATCCTTGAAGGCTTAAAAATCTTGATTCTTTTGGCATGAAACATAATTGTTCATGAACAGGAGGGAAAACATTTCACAAATAATTACCACACCTAACAGTTTGTTTTGAAGAAGTGAGTTACCAAAAGAATGCTATAACATCTGAATACAGTTTTGTGCAATCACATCTACATGTATATAGCTATAGTGATATTTGAGAGAATAATTTTGTTTTTTAAAACAGTCAGAAAATGAGATCCGGGCAAAGATTCACAAATTACCCCCTGAATACTATTCTGATTGTACTCTTGATTTCAGAGCTTTCATCAAAATATATCACATTATAACAATATAAATATCAATAACAATACATATGAGTACCGTAATAGGAATGGTAGACATTGATCCTAAAGAATACACAATAAATTATGGATGAAATACAGAAGCTTCAAAGATAGAAAATTTCCTCTTTGGGAAGATACAATTTTTTAATTTAGACAGTTTGATCATGGACCTATACTAGCTCCATGGTTTGATGATGCATCCAGTGGTATATTATGTATTATTCAGGCAATGGAGGAGAGGGGAGGGGGAGGGGGTACTGTTGTCATGAGGCACACTGGATAATACTAATAGAAGATGAATTGGTACAAGAACACTGCCACAGACTGACGGGAGGGGGTGGTATCACCCTCTTTTTTAGGTTGCCTTTCTTCTCTCTCCCTTTTGTTATTTTGCATTGGGGGGGGGGGGGGGGTGGGGGCAGTATACAATTTACAATTCAATACCTCTACCAACATAGAGAAATATATAAATTGTTTCATATTTGAGGTCAATGTAGTACTTGGATGGCAATACATTTATATAAATACACAACTCAAAAAATACATGAATGTTGAATAATTCACACACTAAAGAATCAAGGTAGATTAATCAATAAGACCCCCCCCCCCCTCTCCCCCGAAAAAAAAGGACAAAAAAAACAACAACCTGCCTCCAAGATACAGAGATGGGTTCATCAATGTATTATATTAACCCCAAAGTAACTCAGTAGCATGGGCGGTGTTGTGCTACTTGGTTCAGTTAACCACATCAATTTCACATTCGACTTACAGTAAAAAAAATCTATGATTGAATACAGTGCAATATGATGGAGATCTGCACAAAATTATCAGTACCCGCATGTAAAGTACTATTCTATTCAAATCATCCATTGCATACTCAGCTAATTCCTACATTAATTTGTATGTGGCTGGATAAACTACATGTATATCAACTACCTCTGACTTCATTGAAAGAAATATTGCCTCTTTAATTAGCCCGAGCATAAAAATACATAGCGTTACGCTTAGGCCTAAACAGAAAGGTGTTGTATTGCCCTTTAGGTGCCAACACATGGGTCAGTTGGTCGGAAATCTTTTTTTCTTTTTCTTCTCCCTCTTTGGGCTGATATTTCTCAGTTTTGAATGCTTTAATATTTTGTCTATCTAAAAAACAGTAAAAAAAAAAATTAAAAAAAACTTTTTTAAATTGCTGACCGTAGATTTCAAGATTTTTTGGTCAGTCGCAAAGGGCAATACAACATCTTTTTTTTTAGGCCTTACATGTAAAATGTCACAAGAATGCTTAAAAAATATATCTGTTAGAGATGACATGCATAAAGATGAATCTTTGATTGATAGAATTATGCACTTTGTGCTTGAAATGGTGATGAAGAAGTTACAACTAGGAAGATATATAATGTAGATTGACTCTTTTAAAGGCAACTTGGAATGGAATCGACAAGTGGATATGATATACATTAGAAAATTAGTACAATTTTTCAAAGACACACACTTCACAAGAATTAGATGAATGGTTTATATAAACTCAATATTTACACATAATATCTTACACAATATAGGCCTACATACAGTACTACAACCATCCTTCATAAACACACTTTCAATTTCCGTTTCATCAAGTATTTCAGACAAAAATATCTTGCCAACTTTTCTCAAGGTCTCATTTCAATACATATATAACAACAAAATGTCCTTTGCAAATAAAGTACCGGTATCTCACAATTTCCATCAATTTTTGGTAAAATATAAGGGTTACAACTTACAACATTAATTATTAACTAATAACATCCATTTTATGGTATTTATTTGTTTACAGGG